>VZTT01043065.1:0-46350 GCA_013400855.1 Buphagus erythrorhynchus | reverse complement strand
GCAGAATCTCCATCCATGGAGATTTCATTTAATGTCTGCATAGGCAGACAAACAAACCTTCAGCCACCAGCTCTGGTTTTCACGATGGCCTGTGTGGAACAAGGGCTTGGGCTCCCCAGCCCCACAGATCCCTCCAACCTGGATCTGATCCAAGGCATGTGTAAAACATGCTAGGAGAGCACCTGCACACCTCCTGCCTTGCATGGGATGAATCCAGGCAGGGGCAATGCCTCCTAAAACACTCCTTTCCTTACAAAACAGCTGTAAGTTTTACATATGACACACAGGAGAAAATGCTTGAAAAAAGGTAACAAAAATATGGAGAAACTTCTTTAGTGTGGGACCCTGCCCTGCATATTTTAACAAGTAAAATACATCCAGAGTTTATGTCAGCCTGAAAGAGCTCTGACTAGCTGAGAGAGTTTAGGGTTTTCCAAGGCCATTGGATGCAAAAACATATTGGAAATGCCAGGAAAGGAACAGGACCCTCCCTTTGCATCCTGCTGTGTTTCTCTGATGGAGAACACAAGAGGCATCATCTTCTCTGTTTGCTTTAGCAATTATTTTACCTTTCATCAATAACCGAAACATCCCTAGGGTGTTCATCCCAAAAATCTTAAAAAATACAAGATAATTCCTTCAGCTAAAAAAAGCTGCCTCTGCTGATTTTTGAGTCGAAATGACATCATATACTCTTATGTACTTACCTAAAAATTTTAACATAAAACCCTTTTTTTCTTGAAGCAAATGGCTTTGTGGGTCAGTCTTATGCCAATCTTACTAAAGAGTCTTGTTTTTTTTCCTCCCTGCTAGAATAGCACATCCTTTGGTCTTGTGTTGCACTGTTTTCTGGGCTATAATTTCGGAGTGGATTGTCACTCAAGCCTCTGTCTCTATACATCCAGGGTAACTCCTGCCTCTCAAACAGCAAAGAACACACTGCAACATGGATCAAGGCAGGTACTTATGCTAAAAATCACCCTGCAATGGGAGCTAGGGACATTTAAGTTGTCAAGCAAAGACAGAAGACACACATTAGGATTATTCTGCAACCCAGAATAACCAGACTTTCCCTTTACCTCTGAGGGTAATAGCATTAGAAACCCATACAGCACTTTACCAGTTACCAGCCATTGCTCTCTGAGGAAGATCTGTACCTTTCACTTGAATTACTAGTTTGAAAGCCAGACCTTACAGGGTAGAAATCATTCCTAAAATTTGGATGAAGAAATGGCTGCAAAATGAATGGCAACATTAATAGTTCCTTGTTTTCCCAGGGTTTTATTTTTCTCTTTTTCTGAAATTGAAATATAAGAGTTACTAGCAGAAGAAAAGCTGCTTTCCCTTGTCAGAGAAACTTTATGAGTTATATTTGTTACAAATGAAGAAAGACTTGATGAGAAGTGCTTGCACACAAAAGCTTCAAGAAGATGATGAATAATTTTTTATTAAATCTCTGATACGAAAAGTTTGCAAATCCATTTACTGCCAAAAAAAAAAAAAGAGAAAAAAATTGCTTCTCTTATAGTATGAAAAAGCGCAAACACAAGGAAAGTCATCTTCCATGATTATATAATGATATATTCCTTTTAAATGAATATTGCAAGGCAGGAAAGGGGAAAAGGTCAGGAAGATGACTAAAGATGTTAGCAAGAGTTTAAGTATCAGTACTGCTTATTACTGCTCATCATTAGCATCAGTATTACTACCAACCACAGCTGGGAAATCTGAGCTGGTACTTCAGCAGGCTCTGTATCATTATATTCTAGAGATTATGAAAGAAATCAGAGTTCACACCCCTCTCCATGCCAGTGCTGGTGACATCATGCAAACAGCAAAGCTGTGCCAGGGCTGCAACAGGACACGAGGGCAGCAATGTAGAGCTGGGAAGGTGACACAGCCTCCTGCCATCAGCTTTGTCTGCTGTGCTACAAGATGATGGCTTCTTCTGGAGCAGGACAGATACCAGCTTTATCCAGCTTTTATAGATTTTCTCTCCTTTATCCTCTGCAGTGTGGTCCCCTCTCCTGTGCCACCTCCATGCTGGGACAGCTGAGCTATGCACCACAGAAATATTGTCCTGTCATCATGCTGAAAGTGTCCATGATGGGGACATGGGGACAAGAGGAAGGGCTTCCTGCTCCTTCTGCCATGCACACCATGGGTTGGTAACTCATTCTCATGGTATTGTCACTGCTGGGAATTCTGAGCTGCAAGGTGACCAAAAGTCCTATTTAAAATCCAACGTTTTGGGCTTGAATATCCAGTCTTGACACTCAATCTCTGTGTAATATGGATTTGACTAAATTGGATACAATGCTTATAAGTTGCATGATATATTCTTCTATGTGCAAGGCTGGAGTAGCATTTATGTATTTTCATTGAGAAATTTCAGTTCCTTATATGAATACCAATTTCATCATGTATAGCCAGATGTGGGTATTAGTATGACATTATATTTCCATACAACTGGAAAGTAACTTTTATGCATCTCTGGCATCTAAACTACGTCTGTATCTTTTTTACCTCAGTATTTTTATTTCTCATTTTCAGAATACACCTCCAGAAGAAGAGGGGGTGATGGAATTCTTAAACCAATTTCTGTGATTTGGAAGCAAATCACCAGGGTGTGAAAAGTGTAATTAGCTCTGGTAAACGTGCCCGTAAATCAGGCAACCATGCAACTGCACTTGGGCTTTCTGAGATGTGAGTTTTGGTGCAAGGGAAATATTCTTAGTTTCTTGTGGTGATTGCAGCCACTGAAGCACAGCCTGCTGAGGTGTTTAGTTTTGCATTAGGATCATGAATTGGATTTCCTGATAATGCTTGCATTCACCCTCCCATCCCCTCCTTTCCTACTGCCATACCTAGCTCAGGATTTCACTCTGCATGAGCTGACAAGGTTAGTGCTATCAGAAATTCCTCATCATGGCATTAGACACAGCTCCACTTTCAACACAAGGCTTCCCAAGTATTGCCATACAGCTTAAGGGATATGACTTTATTGCCACTCAACTTTGTCTCCTATTGAGAACCAAAATTTTATAAGACAAAAATCCATGACAAATAGTAGAGTAATATTTGAAATGTCTTTGAATAGGGCTGTCTGCATTCAAAACCACTTAAGTTTCTGCTTCTTTGTTACTCCTTCTGGAATAAAGCCCAGATTTTTCTGAGCATTGCCCCTGGATTCCAGACCTTGCTGGAGAACAGGGAAGGCTGGCTGAGGAAACTGCAACCACTTCAGAGGAATCAGACACAACCTTGCCTTTTAAAGCAGTTTATCCTAATGTATTTAGACAACTGCCAGGTCAGTTGCAGGCCCACACAGTTTTACATTGTTTCCCAACGAAGAAATTCAGTCAGAGGTTTTTCTCTGAGGGACTGACTGCAACTCACTCAATGCCTATTTGGAATGTGAGAAGATAAAACAAAAACATTTGTCTAGCATTTAGAAGAGAAAAATTGCAAGAGAACTTTGTTATTAAAGAAATGCAAGTATTGGAAGAGGGGAATAAAAGGTTATATCTCTGCTGGACTGTAAATCCAAAGGGAGATAGGAAACTAAAAAATGCAATTGAAGGCTTATAGATAAGCTTAAGCACTTAACAGTGAGGGATGACCTTTCTGTAATGTTTGAAAACTGCACCATATCCTGTCCTAGTTTATAACTTGGAATTATTTGTCCAGGAATGCTTTGATTGAAAAAAAAATTAAAATAAATAAATTTTTAAAAAATTATAAATATTTTAGCATTTTAACACACTATCTGCCTTCCACTTGTTCAAAGGCTTTAACAGCAGCATCAAAAACTCTCAAAATATTGCAGGTAGTTACAGTTTTCTGTGGACTGAATTGAGGCTCTAGTTACTGAAGAATCTAGCAAAGGTTATCCTATTTAATTGTGTAACAGGCTGTGGGAATGTCCACTCAGTGCCTAATTTTGATGGTACAGTCTTAATAATTGTAACAAGCGGAAGCATCAGAAATCTTTGATTCATGTTGCACAGTTCTCAGTGTGGAAGACTTGGCCACCACACAAAGTCTGTGTAGCTGCATGACCCCTTGGAAGGCAGCTTTGGCTCCATGGGATGCTGCAGCCAAACAGATGATGGCTCTGAAGCAAGGGCATAGGGAGAAACAAATCAGAAAAAAGGACTTTCTTGGTGCAGCTCTGCAGAAACCTTCCCTGGTGAACAAAACCTGTTTGAGACATTCCTACCTCGGTGACAGGCCCATGGTACCTCTTTAGCACTTCTGCTCACTCCCCCTGCAATCTGCCTTTAAAGAAATACAAAAGCCCAGCTCCTCTCTGTTGCTGAAAACGTCTAAATAGCCTCAAAAAGCCAATTTGCCCAGCCCTGTTTTCGCTCTGTTATGCACAATTGTCCCTTAGACTCCTTTGTCCCTAAATGACTCTTCCTCCTCCCTTCATGCCCTGGCTCCTGCCTGCTGCTCCCCCCAAAGCCACCCTCCACATCCCAGCTCACTCCTCCTCCCTCTGCACATCCTCAGCTCCCTGTCACGGGGTGATGCTGCACAGCAAGGCAGAAATATAAAATTCAAAGGATCAGAAATCAGTTCCAGTGGACAATAAAATGTATCTCTATATAATTACTGTATGGCATCACTACAGGGCACAGTGAAGGTTGTTTACTTGGCTTAATTAGGTATCTCCCTACTTTAACATGTTTGCCTTTCTTTTAAGTTTCTTTGTGTCTATTGAATTTTGTTGTTTTAGGAATAATTACAACACCCTCTTTTTTTCTTTTAACCCCAAGTTATCAAAAACGCACTCTCAATTTCAAATCTATTTTAACTCAACGTTTTCATTAGGGAATATACAGAGCTCCTTGTATTCCTGAACTGAATTCTGAAAAATAGCCAGTTAAAGGTTCTGTTATAAAAATTAGTGGCACTCATCTACAAATCTCAGCTTGATATTCCTGGTTAATTTTTTAACCTCCCAACAGCTGAATTCTAAAACAAATATTTTGAGACACAAGATATTTTTCACTCACAGGTAGGTGACAGGAACCTGTTCCCAGGTGAAAAACACTGTCAGAGGCAAGGACAGCTATACCTTCTCCCTCTATCATTTTTCTCTGTAACAAGTAGTTTTCTGACTTGGATACCAACCCTCAGCTCTTGCCTTTCAAGTGCATTTGCCCACTGTGGAAGGCAGAAGAGCCCAGTGCCCATGGAGATCTGCTGCAGCATCCTGCCAGGAGTGCCTGAGCTCCTGCAGCCACCACAGCTGAGCAATGAAGAAAAGGGAATGCACTACGATGGCAGCTGCCCATCTAAGGCAATTTTTGGTTCTAAATAAGTGGTAAGGGGAAATAAACCCCAGTTTCCCACAGCTGTGCAGATGCAAACCCACCACCTCCAAATCAGCATTAGAATTTCCAGTCACCCACATGTGAAGCTCCTACAGAAGCAGGAGACCAATCTTATTCGTTAATATTTGCTCCTAGACCTAAGCTCTGCCATGGGAATAAAAATTGCTTTGAAAATTATAAAGCGAAAAGTGAGGATTTTTCCTAAATCCTATAATGAAGTCTGCATACACCTAGAATATAACTTTTTTTTTTTGCCCCCCTCATCTAGTCATAACATTAGTGGAAGGTTCTGCTAGATTATGGGGTTAAGTCTTTTGGGTTTGAGGGGGTTTTAGGGTTTGTTTTTTTTCTAGTGGATTTTGGCTCCTTTCGAAGGGACAGCCTGCTATAACAGGTGCATTGCAGACAGGTGCTGCATAAGGTTCCCTACATAACTCTGCCAATGCTTTTCAATCATGATCTACAGCACCCCTGTAACTCCTGTGTGGGGCCTCCCCTCTGCTGCAATTGCCAAGGTTATGAATTATGCCACTGTGTATTGATTTGGACAAATGTCCACTACTGACTGGGTCGGCACCATGGTCCTGGCTTGCAGGTAACACAAGCCAAGCCTTGGAGGGCTCAAGCCCAGCATTTAACCCACTGTGCTGCCCCTCCCACAGTTTTTCTTTTTGATTCAGTCCCACATTATGTACCCTGACTCACATGCAGAAGATTTGTGGCAATTGCATGATGTATGAGGTGCCATTTGTAAAATATTATTTAGTGTAAAACATGATGTTTTTTCCATTGATTTACAAGTTGGATTTATAAATCTGCACTTCTCACAGTTTGAGTAATATATCTTGCCTCTGATTTATAAAACTCACTAGTAAATCTTTAGCAGAAAGTTCTGATTCAGAAATCATTATTTTAAACATTAGATTTAGCTAAAACATTCAACTGCTTTATAAGTCACGAAATGGATTTACATACCCCAATCTGGATTTACAAATTCTACAGCAGATTTACAAATCACCCTGAGAAATTCTTAAATAAAATGCTTTGATTTATAAATCTTCACTTTCCACTTAGGATATAAGTGACTGATTTATTATTCTGAAGCTATACAATAATGATTTAGTCATAAAATCCTACTTTTACCTTAAGTTAAAATTCTGATTTATAAATAGGTTTACTGCAATATAGACCACAAAAAGTAAAATTGTTTGGTGCAGGACTGTTTTGCAAACAGCTCCCTGCACACATGAAAGGCAAGACATTTCTGAGAGGTCATAGGGAACCAACTGATCAGAGTTAGCAGCAGGGCAAAGAAAAAATAATAATGGGATGAAGAAATTCTTTATTTCTCAGTAATAAGCCCAAGGTTTCGAGATGGAACATTTTGACTACCCTGTCAAAATCATTTCCCAGTTCAAAATGCTTCCTGTAACCCTGATCTCAACCTCTAACTACAGGAAAATAGTTTGAGTGCCTTCAACAGCTCCAGGAGTTATGAGGACTTCTATTGAACATCATGAGGAGTTCCACTGAACACTGCAGGAAATTTGTTCCCCTCAAGTGAACTTAATGTTTTCCAGCTTTTAGGATCAGATGTCATTTATTTGCACCATTCCAGCCCAGGTGCTTTTAAGTATTCAAAACTCAGTAGGAAAATAGGAAAGTGTAAGAGTGAAAGAGACTTCTGCAAATGCCTCAGTCTTTGATGGGCTCCAAAAGCCCTTCCAGGACCAACAGGGCATTTAAATATTTCAGAAATTTGAGCAGCAGTTGATCATGAATACCTATCAGATGGGATACTGGGTACAGACAGAATTGTCAGACAGCATAAACATAAAATGCAGCAGTATGGAAATTAAACAGTCCATTCTTGATAAAAGCCATGTATCTAGGGAATGTTTTGGCAATATTTTTTTAGCAATGATTAAGAGCAGGTTTCATCCAAAAAGCAACATTCAGAGTAATAATCTGGAATCCTCTGAAGAAGGCCAAGTATCCTGTCAAACTGTGGGACACAGTGCCAGCATCCAACCATTGTAGAAGCTCTCTTTCAAAGCTCACTTCATAAATCTTCAGGAGCTCTGAGCAGGCTGGACGACCCCACTGATCTGAGGGGGATTTTTTTTACCCAGGTAGCTCTAATAGAGGTATCAGCAACACTGATTCTGGCAAAGTTCTCTTTAACATGGCTGCAATGATTCCATGATGCCAGTTTGCTGGAGCACGGAGTTAGAAATCATGATTATTAATTTCATCCTCACTTCTAACACCGAATCACCAAGACCTAAATCCTTCCAGACATTTGGGTTCCTAACTTCTAAGGGAATTTAGGCATTTGCTTAACTCTGAGGTTCTGACCACAAGAATGTCTTTATATTACCTCTTCCTGCCTTGTCCAGGAGTTTCTGCGCCTGTACAAAAGGTCTGACCACAGCAGCAGTGTGCTGGGACCTAGACAAGACTGGTGTTTTGGGGTAATGAGGGGAAACACTGAAAACACTGATCCTCCCCTCTCCCTGCTCTCTCTCACCTGCCCAGATAAATACCCAAGATATGAAATGTACTTCTTCAGGGAGTATTAAAATGATACATATTAAATAATACTCTTTGTTAACCTTGAATGGTTCCTTTTATTAAAATAGCCTGTGAGAAACTAAGAGATAGCTATTGTGTTCTCCTAATGACAGATACACTCCTTACAGTGTTCAAAAATTCAGTTTACTGTTTGTAAAATGGAGATTATATCTTTAAAGCACTCAAATCTATAGATGAAAATGGAATATTAGAACAAGGTATTACTTTATTACAAGATTATTATTAAATTGACAGTTTTCTGAAATTATTGCGTATCATATTGCTGTTAGATTTTTGGAGTAGAAGAAATAGTTACACAGCACTGAATCCCTAGAACTTAACAAATAAAATTAAGATTTAATCCAAAGCCAAAGAGAGGAATGACAGTGCTTTAGTTTTCATCACCAAGCTCTATATCAGGCCTCTTCTTGCTGGTACAGATAATATAGTTGGTACAAATTCCAGTAAGCTCAAATGAAGGTGAAAAATGATAATGCCTACATGCACATATACTTGCTGCAGCTATAAGCAAGTGAATGGCTCTAGCAGGGGTGACAAAAGAAACCACCCAAGCCTCATTTGTGATTTTATATCTATAGTTTCTCCAGTCAGATTCTGGAAGGTCTAGGTAAGCCATCTCAAAGTGACACTGTGTAGTGGGAGGTATCTTTCTTGGTCAGATTTGCATTTAGCATTTTCCACGTTCTCTGTATTGTTAGATAACTCAGATTTCCTCCTCACCCTTTCAAAACTCTTTCTCCATTCTGATATATACCTATATATATATATTCACCTACCTTTCTAAATTCACTTGGAAATACTCAGAGAAGAACAGGACAACATGCAGGCCTGAATTCCCATGGCTGCCTAGCCTGACAGCTGCAGTTAAATCCAGAGTATTTGGTTCTGATGTGGTGGCTTTGGTCCACAGCCCAGTTGTGCTCTGGCATCAGCCCCTGACGTCACTGGGAGCTCTGCCTCCTTACAGCATGGCTGAATGGCTCTCCCAGTTCAAAGCCAGATTCGTAGCTATGTTTGATTACTTGCATTTATTTTCTTGACAGGCAGCCTTTTGCTGTAATTACAGTAGTAAAATTTTTTGCATCCATGCTAACCAGTTTTAATGTTCTCAGCACAGAGCTAAGAACATGCACATGCTGAAAAAGAGAGCTACATAGGGCAAAGGAGAGCTTTAATGCTCTTCCTCCTTCTCAGTCTTCAGCATGATTGACATCCATTCAGGCACAGATAAGAAAACTTGTATGTTCACTGAATAAATCTCAGTATAGTGCAGCAAAGGTATTTTGGTAAAAATGCCTCTGTGACTGAGATGTACAGACATTCTCCAGAATCAACACATTTGTGTGAAGCACTCTGTGATAGTGTAAAATTGGAGAGATGTTTATCTTGGTTTGATAAGACTGAGAAGATCAGCTGGACACACACATAGCCCACACCCTGCCTACTCTTGCCTGTTTCCTCTGATGTGCTTTCCAGTGATTCCCCCATTCTGTGTTTAAAACTCCTAAATGACAGGGCTTCCACTACTTTTCTCAGAAGACTATTCTGCAGATTAGTTAGGAGCTTTTCCCCTGACATACAGGCTGAAATTTCAATTTTTAATTATATTTTTTTTTAACACTCCTACTGTCTTTTCTTCCTGGTCTGCCCTTCTTTGTGCTATCTTAAATAATCCTTCTTCATCCTTCAGGTCCAGTTCTCAGCCTGCTAAAGCTGTTTTGCCTCTCTGTGGCAGCACAAAGCAATCTGGAAGCCACTGTAAGAGCCAGAAGAGGATTTCCCAGAGGAGAGCAGTCCCACTGGTTACACTCCAGCCTTTTCCCCACTCTGTGGTGCAGAGGACGTGGTCACTAAGGCTGAGCTGTATTTGTAGTGCAAAGCTGCTGTGGATTGCTGAGGTTTGGGCTGTGCTGCAGAATTGGGGTGCATTTGAAATCAGCCTGATTTTGCTTGTCCTGCTTCCCCTCCCCTCCAGCAGAGCTGTTCCCATTTCCCCCCAGGAATTACCTTACATTTGTCCCAGCTGACATTCCTTTCCTTATTTCCTTGGCATGTTTCTGATCTCAGTTCCCTTTCTATTATTTCGCTGCCCTCAGTGATATTTATAATGTCTCCAATTTAGTATCATCTGTGAATTTCATTAACCAGCTGTTTACTCTCCTCCTTCAGATCATTAACGAGGATGTTAAATAACACTGGACCTAATGCTATTCCCTGCATTACATTAGTAGGAAACTTCCCTATGTTTGATACATTGCCTTTTTTTGTTCTGCTCTGTACAGCTCCCTGGCTCAGTGTTAACTCACATGCAGCATTTCTAGGAGCCAATGTAAATTAATTTCTCAGGTAAGACGATATGCAAAGGTATCTCATACCTCACCCAACCACAGTGTGTCCCTAGCATTAGACATTATGAGAATTTTATTTCTAGGAAGAAATCAAGATTTTTTTTCCAGCTAAGAAATGTTCTGTATAATGCCCAGTGCTCATGATAGCAGCAATGGAGGGAGCAAAGCTGTTTTAGTGACTGCTTTGCTCCTGTTACAATATTTTTTTTCTCAGCATTAATGCTGCTTTATCTACAGTCAGTGCATTTCCTTGCTTTCACATTTTCAAAAAGACACTATTAAAAAAAGACAGATTTTTGCATGGTTGTGTTTTAAGCTAGGAGTCTCCCACGCTGCAATCAAGGGTAATGGCAACTACTCACAGGTGTACATATATCACATAAACAAGTGAAACATTGATTGTGAGGGGTGCAGTGACAGTCCTCTATCCATAGCATAATCTTCTCAAGAGATATTTAATCAGATGATTATTTACATCTTAAAGACCAAGGAAAGGGAAAATGTTAACATCGAATTATGGGGAGGAATGATAAAGAAGATGCTATGCATGAAGTGCTCATCACAGAACTGATGAATAAAGGGTTTGCCTGAATATGCCTTAACACCACTAGTGCAATCTAAGCCCAGCCACTTGCATGATCCAAATCAGCAGAATCCACTGAAGCTGGTGGAGTTTAAGCAGCTCAACACCCAGGAGACTGTGCCCTGACCGCTCTCTGAAAATCATATGAGTAAATCTCATATTTTTTCCTTTTTTTTTTTTTTTTTCCACTTCTAAGTTAACTCGTATGCTACAGCATTATAAACTATGTTACAGAGAAAACAGAGCCAAATGTCAGCTGCAAAGACTTGTTCTTTTGTGTATGAAATTCTCTGAGTTTAAACTGACTCTGGGTAGGGAGAGGGCACTGAGCTGAAATGGAAGAAGGCTTGCAAAAGCCAAAAAGGTTTCTAGCTGTGCATAAAAACATGTGGAGAGCTTATGGCATAAATTATAGTTACATCCTTTACACTAAGCCTTTCCTTTGGTAAGTACACATTTCCTACTGCAAGAGACAGCTTTTCTTAGCTAAGTAGTTCAAGGAGTTTGCTGTGAGGCACTTAGGTTGTGAGGCCAAACTCAGAGCTAAGACTGTTTGGAGCTATGACCATATGACAGTAACCTCGGGTTACAGGTGGGGTTCTTCCCCTAACTCAAGAAGTTTCACCAAAGAGTAAAAAACATCTTGTTCATGGTTTCAGAGCCACAGAAGGAATAACAACATGGAAAGCAGAGGAGGTCATTGTGCTGTCTGCTGGACTGGTTCAAGTACACAACCCCTCACATCACTCCAGAATGAACTACAGCCTGCAGAGACCTTACATTCATAAACTCAATTTGGAAACAGACCTGGGACCTTTGAAGCCTGGGAAACTCCTAGGTGCCTAAAGATGAATGATTGGTGCTCATCAACTATTATTCTCATTTTTATAGTAGTTTTTGTGGTTTTTTTTGACAAGAGGGGCTGTTAAGTAGGACAGGCCTGTAGGATTCAGAACCCTGTTCTACACAAAAGTTAATGCCATGAATCTAAGCTTTGGGTCACTGCATTCTGATCATCCCCACCACCAGGTACTGCAAAACCCACAGCAGAAATTGTGAGATGTCTATCATTCACCTGAGTTAGTAGCTCACCAGAGCAGCTGCTTTGCTGCTTACCCACAGTCTGCAGAGTGCACATCCTTATTGTCCATTAGACTTGTAAATTAAACACTGGAGTGGACTAGCTGGACGGGATTTACATAAAATCTCAATCAAATTCACGGCAGCATACCTTCCCCTTTGGTAATTAGATTCAGTGCCAGTTTTGGTTTTCTGAACCCAATAACCCATCTCTTTACTTTATGATATCTTAGCAATTTTCATTAGTAAGTGAATTTCTATGCATCACTTTTAAAAAGCACCAGCTGCACCAGTAAAAATGTGCATCCATTCACTGAACAGTCAAAAAATCCAAATGCATATTAATACATCTATACTCATTGAACTCTCAAGCACATCTAAATAGTTATCACATGTTCCTGATTTCCAATGCAATATCCCACTGGATGCTGATGAAAATACAATAAACTTGGTGCAAAACTAGTTGAAAACCATATCTTGAGGGTAATTATCAATGGTTCACTATGAAAACAAAAAAGAGGCATCAAAAAGGCGGTCTAGAAGCAGGTACTATTTAGCACTCTAAGTGACCTGAATGATAAAATATAAGAGTAAACTTGTAAAACTTATTGGAGAGATCAAACCAGAATGTTCTGCAAGCAGGTTGACCTACAGGAAGAGCCAGACAAATTACAAAAAGATCTGAAAATGTTTGGGTGCCAATGTTTAATATCACACTCAGATGCACAGAAACACATGTATAACACACAAATGAAGAAATTACGAAATTATTATGCTCTCTACATTTGGAAGACTTCAGGTGATGCCATTTTGAATCACCTTTCCTCCACAAGGCTGTGATCCAAGTGGAGAAAATACAGGTGTAATGATAAATCAAGAAGGCATAACCTAACAGGTTAATTAATCAGCATTATTAAGTCAGTGAAGAAAAGCATGAGGTATGTTAACCTGATAACAATTTGCAGTCACACTAAAGTTAGAAAAGAGGAGTGGATTCAAAGCTCCCCTAAGCCACAATGAAAGAACAAGAAATAAAAGGTTTAGATTACAAACAGAGTCAGACTGGATATCAAGAGAGAACTGTTGTGAGGCAAAAACAGCAAAGCAAAGGAAGAGATTTCCTGGACATATTTGCACAGCTTCCAAAAATGGTGTTTTTAAACAAAAATGAGACAAGCATCTGCTGGGAATGACAGAGGAGTGATCAGTTACACCACCCCAGGGCAAGAGGATGGTCTTGATGCCTCCTAAGTGCCCTTCAAGTTTGCATGACTTATTTTAAAATCTCAGCTCTAATGTTTTCTAGGGAGGCCAGAAACATGAGAGCACTTGTTTTGAGATGAAAAATAAACAGATTTCCTGTTGTTACTTCAAATCCAGAAAGAAATGTTAAGAGTTCATACTCACAATTCCTGCTCCTGAGCTTTCTTTTACAAGACCACGTCATATGATTAAAAACTTCCCTGCATTGCAAGCTATTCCAACGCCTTAGCTTCACTTGTTATTCCAGTTGCTGTATTTCTCTTGATACATTGGAAAATATCAGCTCAGAAGTGTTGGTGACTCTCTGGCTGGATGTCTAATTGGCCATTGGTTCACAACACAGCTTAACCTTGTATTCATGGTCCTTTCTAGATGCCTGATTAGAAGTGATTGTCATTCAAATATTTATTCATTTCCATACTTGTTGCCAAAGGATTTTTAACAGAAGTTTTGTTTCCCTTATCTCAAATTTGTAGATTAATTGTAAACTTCAACTTCTGGCATTCCTGTACCCATAACTTCTATTTCAGTGCAGGCTGATGAGAGGCTTTTTTTCATTTACGAAGATGATACCAGGCTGTTCCTTTTCCAATAACACAACCATACCTTGGCTCCATTCTGTGTAGCCTTTCCTGTACAACATTTCTTGTAGAAATGGAAGATTAATTCTCTATCACAGTAAAAAGTTCTCTGGTCATTTCTTAGATTTAGTTCAACTAAAATTTCAAGTCTCCATGTAGTAAACTTCTTCATTTGATTCTCAGACTTCAGGGCACAGAGGCAATTTGATTCTCAACCTCCAGTCCAAAGGATTGATCCTTAAAGGCAAGGAATGATGGTTTAATCACACCAAAAAGGATACAGCAATTAGAACTTGGACTAAATCTGGACTTACAGCAAATGCTGGTGGAGAAATTTGTGAGCTCTGTGTTCTTCATCTCTAGCATGTTCTCTCACTGTTATAAGCTGCAGCAAGACCAAAAGGCTGTGAAAACAGTAAAGTAATGTTGATAATACTATTCTTACATCTAGAGGGGATCAAACACCATTATTAGCTTGTATAGCAATCTTTTAATTACTGAAATGAAATCCAGTGAAAAGCAGCAACAATGCACTGATGGAAACAATCTTCACATTGCAGAATATTTGAGGGCAGGAAATAAAGCATACCAAAATCTTATGATAAGATGGTGGCAAGAAGAAAATGAGAGTTGGATAAAAAATGAATTAGCCCCAGGGTCAAAACCAGAAGAAAAACCTCTCCCATTAATTCTCCTTTTTTATTTAAACACAAAGAGTTTGAGTTTGCTGTGAAACTTTAGGAAAACTTGCTGGGGCTGGAGAAAAGATGGATGTCCTCTGCTAACCTGCAGGGGACAGAGTCCAAGGGGAGTCAGAGGGCCAAATACAGAAGCCTTTGAAGGGAGAGACAAGTTCTGCTCATCTGGCAAACACACTTCTCTCTTTCCACTACTGCCTTAATTTTTTAGGTTGTATGAGCTGGCAAAGAAAGGGTGCAAATGTCTTGCCACAGTCTGAATCAGTTTTTCCACTGGAGATCCTGGAAGGGATCTGCCCTTGTTATCTACTGAAAAGTTGACAATGTAAAAAGAAAATCTAATTTTATCTCCACCATTAACTTTGAGGAATAACCACGGTTAGCAGAAGGATAGCTTAGCTAACAGGGAGCAGTCTGAGCCACAGCAACTCTGCCTGGCCTGGGACTCCCACTCCTTCACTGCATTAGTTTTGAAAAGAGCACAACACTGGGGCAAGAACTGATGGCAATGAGTAACTCCAGGCGTGCAACTGAAAGAAAAACAAGGCAGCACAGACATGCATGGGAAAACCTGATCCAAACTGTCATTACCAAATACCCCCCAGTGTGGATAAGGCCCAGCTGTAGCTGTGAAGATGACTTTCCTCTCTGGAGATGAGCCAAGCTGGAGGAGGATGTGTCCCACCACCATTGCCTTGATGTTTGAGTTACTGCCAACTATGGAGTAGAGAATTCATCATCTGTCAGTGACCTCAGTCAAAGATCAGTCAAAGTTTTCATTGCTCAGAAAGGAAAAATCACACGGAAAGTAAAACATCTGTTAGGAGAATAAGCTGCATTTTATGGTGTTTGCTGTATGCAGCAACATGTCTGTAATCTCAGACTGTATTTGCTGTGCCATAGCCACTCTCCACCTCTCTTCACTGCACAGTTCTGATGCCCAAAGTCACCTTGACTGGAGCAAGTATTAATTTCTGTCAGTGGTGTTTTAAATGTTTGCATAGACAGAGGTATCAAGGCGAGTGTGAGCAGACTGTAGGTACGGCCAGAGCAGCTCCTCGCCTGCCTGTCCTTTAGGAGCTCTGCTCCAGCTGCATACCCAGCAGCCACACAGCCCTTCCTTACACATAGTCTGCAGTGTAAAGTCATAGTAGTATTCAAAAGGTTAAAGCAGAGTGAACTGTTAATTTTAATGCTTTCTCTAAGCTTCAGTTTTAATAAGCGAAAATGATGTTCTTATTTGCAGTAAAGTGGTGTTATAAAATTCTGTCTGTCAAGCTCATTTTAAAACCATGGAAATAAATGATCTGACAAAATCAGGCTATTAGACAAGTGAAGAAGAGTGATTTCCATAAAAGTAGAGGAGCTGTTCCTTAATTTCACACTTGGTAGTCTTTTGGGTCGACTAAATTTTTAAATAAGTGATAAAATTATATTAGCGCAATTGCATTTTTATAGATTTTTTTGGTCATTGTACTCTTTTTCAATTCTTTTATTTTAACTCAAACCATTCTGCTGAAAGGTTACCTCTCAACTTATGTTACCTCATAACAGTTTCTGCTCACACAACAGAACTGTAGGTTCACAAATCCTCTATATAAAAGTATCCAGAATGACCACACTGACCCAAAAGTATTCTAAAGTGGAAAGATCTTTTTATTGTAGTCACATCCTGCTGAAGTGCTGGCCCTGCACACTGCATTTGACTCTTGCAGGAACAGATGTGAAGTGCTCCAAAGTGTTTTGATTCCATACCTGAGCATTTTCTTTGGGAGCAGACTACAATTTTCTTCATCTACACCACACTTGGAAAAGCCAAACAAACGAGATCCTTTCCCAAGTCCAGGTGAGTGTAGCAAGGAGAGCCTTTATACAAAGAGAAGTCACTGCTCACCACATCTGCCAATTAAGATCAGACAGGCCCCAAAACGCACAGCTCAATGCTGAGAGATGTCAAAATATGTTCAGGGGCTGGTGCCCCTCTGACACATTCCAGATGACAGCAGGGAAACTGCTCATACTCAACCTTCCCCTTCACTTGAGAAATAAGGGGAGTTTCCACATCCACAACCCAAGGGAAAGTTTCTGTTGCCAGTTTTCCCAGCCTAGCCTGAGCAGAGAGGAGCAAGGCTGTGGCTCCTCCTCACCTGAGCCCAAACACACATTTTGAGAGCACAGCTGGCTGCATACAGGAATTTGGAAACACTTCTAAACCCATGGCAAAGGTTGTAGCACAGTTTTTCCACCTCAGTAGTAAGGATCTGATCTGCTCTGGAAATTTATGGCAAGCTTTTTTCTGACAAATCAAATCACACTTTTCAAGACAGAAGCTAATTCTCTTCCTCACAGATTGAAATAATACCCTGATAATTATATTGCAGTAGAGAGGTCAATATAGAAGGATTTTGACCTTTTATGAGGTCAATGACTCTTCATCTCATATTGCTCAGTTTCATTTGTTTGTTGAGAGAAGAGATCCAATACATTGATACACAGGTTGTGACATGCTGTTTGAACATTAGCTTACTATAATTGGTCATGTCATCATGCATCATATTAACAATATACACAAAAGTGCCCTGAAACAATTGTCTTATAGATCCATCACATATCATAACAAAGCTTCTGGGACTGTTATCCAGCAGCATCCAATTGTGATGCACATTCTACTTGAGCTCTGGACCTAAACATCACTGTCATCTTAATAGTGAAAGATGGATTAATAACTTCCTGCTGGCTTGCAAAACCTACATGCATGTAAAAGATGGCAACACAAATTTATTTTCACTGAGCATGCTCAAAATAGAAAGCCTGTAGAAAAGCAAAAGTTACTTTGTGTGTGGTTTTCAAAGCAATAGCTCTTCATCTTCCCCAAGCGTGGCAATTCCTTAGCCCCAGCATTGCAGCAAGTTTTTCAAAAAAGTAGAACTAGAATATTTCATCTATCAGTTGAGACACACATGACATCGAAATGCAACATGAAAAAAGGAAAAAACACTAACAGCTTGGATTTAAATTTAAATTTTCTGTGTCATAAATCACACAGAAAGCATTTTTGCACAAACATCTTCCTTCACCCTCTTTTCATATATTTTAAGAGAAGTGCAAAATCAGGCTCATTCCACACACAGCAACACAGCTATATTACAGTCAAATTTCAGTGTAATTAGGATGCCCATATCTCCTAAGTTTTGAGATTTTCAGCTATTACACTTATATTTTTCCCCTCCTATCTTTTTATAGCTACTTTTCAGTGAGAAATAGCAATGATTTAACTCCTGATACAGTAATGCAAACTCATTGTAATTCATCTATTAAGAGGTTAAGCACAGAAAAAGGCCTTACAGTCAGAAATTCCTCCTAACTATGGGGTTTGTAAACCAGGAACCTCATCAACTTGACCCACACTCAATAAGAAAGTAAATATAATTATCCTCTTTATAACCAACAGGAGCCATTGGCATGTAAATGCCATAATCCCCAGAAGAGGCACTTTGTAAGGACAAAGTCCCACAAACAAGTAGAATTAGAATATAAGCAAAGCTCTGAAGTAAATATGAGATTTTTGCCCACTGCCATTGCAGAAATTGCTCCAGGAAGGGTCTGTGGGCAGCAGGTACAGAGCCCAAGCCTTACATTGCTGCTAAAGATGTTCCTGATTCTGCAGGGTCTGCACTACTCCTCCAGTGAGTCAGCACTGAGGGAATGCCACCTCATTCGTGCAGCTGGGAGAACTGTTCTTCAGATAAGATGGAAAATGATGCAAATTTCAATAAACCATGCAGACAAAACTATTAACATTCCTATGGCCTGTTCCACATACTATCTCAGCCTTTTAAGTGAGCTGATCTGCTCTGCTCTGTGACTGGAAGCACAGCACAGGTACCCTGCACCTCTCACAGCAGCAGCACAAACACTGGATCTGGGCCCCAGGCATGTGGGGCGGCAAGCTCTATAAATGAGCTTTTTTCCCCCATACAACTCTTACTATGCTCCATTTATAGAAGATCAGTGGCCCTAAGCACAGAGTGGCACTGTCAGTCACTGGTGCCACCTCCAGCAACTCCTAAAGCCCTCAGAGTCTAACAGGGATAACCTGCAGAGTCCAAGGCACTCACTGGAAGCCTTTTTATGTCTAGGGCACAATAAAATTCCACTTACTGGGAAGGAAGGAAACCCTCAACAGTGACAGCTGCTCAGCCTCAGCTTCACCAGCTCCTTTCTGGGTGTTCAACAGCAGCAGGCAAGCTGAGGATGCTCCAGCAGCTCCACACCACACAGGAGATGCACACCCATCTGCAGTGGATCCATGCCCTCATTTTCATGAAAAGGAAAGCTAATTTCAAGCTTTCCCTGGTACCCTGGCCTCGAGGAGTGGGATGCACATGCCTAAAGCAAAGCAGCACGCTGAAGCTGGTGGACACGTCCACCTTCAGGGAGACCCTCGTGCCTCAGCAAGGACTCCTGGAGACCCCTCACATTCCAGTAGGGCTCCCAGCCCTGAGGCAGCACAGGGAGATCAGCCCTGCCTCGAAGCAGCCATGAGACCCTTGAGATTGCAGAGCCTGGTCCCTGGTGTGCCCACCACAGCCCCTCGCTGCTCTCCCACCCCTTGCAGCTCCCGTCTGAAGCTGTGCAGCAGGAAAGGAAACCCACCTAAGGAACAGGAACAACAATAGATCAGGTACATAGATCATGGGGTTGGGGACAAAGTAAAAAAAGAATAAAAGCAGGAAGGTGTGAAGTCTTCTGGGCATCAATTCCCTGGCAACCCTTGGGCCTCCCCATGGGGGCCCGAATGCCCACTGCACCATACAGGAAAAGTTCTTGGAAAGGAAAGGGTACAGGAGTTACTCTTTCAGTAGTAAAATACTCCTGTCTGTCCAAACACCACAGAAGCACCCAAATCAAGCTTTTCAGCTGCTCCTGTAAACTTCATGTGAAACTCTGATGCAACATTAATTTTAAAATTAGCACCATTTAGAACACTCAAAGACTGATATTGATTTATTTGAGCAGACAGGGTTCTGTTATTTATACAAACAAGGCTGTAATACAGTCAATGTCAATCTACCTGAAACTGGAAGCTGGTGCACTGCACTGCAGTTAGATTATTGCCTGGAACACTTTCCCATGAGCACAATGCAGAGGGGTTTGGGGCTGATTGTAGAGAAAGTCAGAACTTTGTGCCTTAAACACAAGCAGCCTCTACTGTCCATGAGACCACCTCACTCCTCCTGAGCCTGGGGAATACTCATTTCCCCTGTCCCTGATCACTGAGCATCTCCTGGGCCTGCTGCAACACTCATTTCACCTCACAGTGACTGAGGAGACTGCTGAACCAGGGGGTTTCTATTGGCAGAGGAAAAGATAACAATAGTGTATTACACTGGTGTATGACAAATTCAAAAAACGAACAATCCCTGCTGACACTTCCTGAACAGAACTTTAAAATGGTGGACTTGTCATCTTTCAAAGCCACTAAGACACTCCTTGAAAGATGTTTGCAACAAACACAAATTATTCTCAGATACCTTCTCATAGTATTAACAAAGTTCTTATTGTTGTATTCTGTTAATAAATAGTTTTGGTGACATTATATAAGGGTGTGAGTCCACATCAGATTTTACTATTAACACATGATTAAAAGCCACACCAGTATGGGCTAAAAGTATGTAGTATTTGCTTTTCAGATGTAGTCATCTTTCATATGAATCTCTTTTAAAATCTACTGGGAGATCTTCAACAAACAGGACCAAGTCCCCAGCCATATACCACAAACACAGAGCAGTGTAGCTGTTAATAAGGGTATTCATCATGAGACAGCCTATTTTTGGCATTGTATATGACAGTCTCAGTAACTTACCATTGTCCCTTGAATGTGAACTTATCATTTAATTACACTCTGAGAGACTGTTTCCCCATATCACCCAGAAAGTTAGTTAACCACACAGCAAGTCTCCAGCTAATCCAAGTGTGATTGGATCAGTCTAAGGTGCACAACATATCTCTCAGTTCCTGGGAACCCCCTATGGAGCAGTCTGTTTATTTCCACCTTTATTTTTTTTTCCTTGAACTTAAATATGCACTGTCAAATGTTCCAAGATTTTGAACAGATAAATACGTTGCTAAAAAAAAAAATCTGAATTTCAATTGATCACAAAATACCCAATGTTAAGTCAAATGGATATACAGAAACTCTGAAAAAAAGTATCAATAAAACCTTGGAAAAGAACAGATCATTCATTGGCAAAGGTTTTATTGATTCATAATCAGTTTATTTTAATAAAAACAACAGGTGTCACTGGATAATTTAGGCATATTTCATATGCATTGAGAACACACTTTGCAAAGGATGTGGGGTGCAAGAGTTTTTTTTTTTCCATGTAGGAAGTTTATGCTAAAACATATAATAATTGAGATCTTCTAGTGACCCCAAGTTCCATTGAATGCATATTTCTTTGTTTCTATTGGTGCTTCATGCAATGTTTCCAGCCAGCCACAGCTCTACCATGCTGCAATGCAGTTTCATGGTGATATGAAGCAGCTGTATGAGTAACATGACCAAGCTAAAATGCCACATGACTTTTCTAACATCAAACTACATTCCCTATAAATAGTTATTATTTTTAGCTATTGTTCTGCTTACCTGGGAAGCCACACACACTCACACTGCTTCCTGAAAGAGGCTCTCAGTCTTTTGGAGGCAAAAGCAAGAAAGGAGAAGGGGTAAAAAGGGGGTGTTGAATCAGTTCTCCCATTCTGCTTCTAAACTGACACAACCAACCCACTGCACAAGCCTTAAACGGGGACACAAGCAGGTGCCCCAGCCACCTGAGAGTTTGGTCAGTGCCAATAAAAGTCAGTATGTATTGCCTCTGCAGTACGTATTACCTTCCCTCAGAGAGGCATTAAAATGCCAGCTACATTTAAACAAGTGAATGTCTGGCCCCTAATAAAACCCACATAATTTAATACTAATGAGTCTACCAATTATGACCTAGTCTCTGAACTTCCTTTCTGGGAAAAATCATTGGGAAGGTAGCTCAATGGCAGCTCTAGCAATTGCATTAGTGCTCAGGCATAGAGAACCCCCCTTTGCTGCTGGTCATGGCATGAACTGCTTTGGGGTGCAGAGGGGAAGGGGAGAGGTGTGATTGCTTTCCTGTGACAATGAACAGAAGCTAAACAAGCTTGCTGATCCTCAGACTAATCAACTGCTTTCACAACTTAATCAGAATATACAGCTGACTTTAATGGCAGCAGAAAAAAAGGAGGAGATGCTTTGCAACTACAACTAAATAACTTAACCTTCTGTTGCCATGGCTGTGTAAGGTTTCCCACTGGAGAAGTGCTGCAAATCCTATGTTCAGCAGTGTCTCTGACAGATCTATAGGAATCACAGATCTATGAGTGCTCCTCGAGATGCACACAGCATGACTGCAACACCTACAGACTGCTCGGTGGAGAACTTCCAACCACCTCTTTGCTCTCGTTGAGCCTGCGTGCAGGCATGGCTTTTTCTGTTTGGGATTGAACTCAAGATTAGATTGGCACAAGGTCTCCCTACACAAGCAAGAAATTCAGAAACAACAGGAAGCACACAGCAAAATTTATGGGGCAGCTTGGTATGTCACTGCCTACAATAATTTTCCTTGTGCTGTGTGCAGCAGGATTGTCACCTTAGGTCTCTCCTCCTTGCTCATCTGCTAGAAGACTGCATCCATTCATCATCCCCCCAGATTTAATTCAGTGATTACCATATGTTTAATTAATAGGCCCCACTATGACAATAAACTCCATTCTGAGCTGACTGTTGAACCCTGCAGAAGCTCTGGCTGGTGGAGAACAGACCCATCTGCCTTCTGAGCTTGCTCCTGCTGCAGCCCCACATGGCATCCAGCACAATGTCACCACACATCTTTGCCTGTCCCCAGCCACAGCCACCATGTTCTGCCCTGGGTATGACTCCCCCTGAAGCCTGCAGGACCTTCTGGCAGGCTGGATGCTGCTGGTACACCTTTAATTCATGGCGTACCTTTAATTTCTGTGACACGCTGAGATAATACAGTGAGGAGTTCTTTAGAAATGCTATAAATAGCTTAAATAAATAGATATTCTCTGTGGTGGGTCCTCAGCTCCGGAACTGACTCTTGCCAGAAATCCATCAGAGCCTGAATCTGGCAGGCTCTTGTAGGAGATGCGAGACACATCTTTTTACATTCCAACTCACTAAATGCAAGTGCCTGAGTAGTTCTGTGCAAAGGGAAAAGAAGAAAAAAGAAAAGAAAGAAAAAAAAGGGATGCCTGGAACCCAAGGGGTGACTCCCTGTGCCAGCTTGGAAGTCTCCTTCCATTAGCTCCCCACATCCTGGTTGTTGGAAAGGGCACGTGGACACTGCAGTGCCTGTGCCTTATAAATACATGCAATAATTAAAGCTAATTTCTGCGAGAAACAACCTTGTGATCCTTTGAGACACAGGGCTCGCTGAGGCTGGGTGATATTGTCGTTGTTATTACTAAACAATGGCACACACACTTTGCTGCCAAAGACGTTAACTCCTCACCTCATCCCTCAGCGAGCTATGACTGCACCTTTTAAAAGGCTTGCTCTGGAAAGGTATGTGTTTGATAGTCAAACAAAACAGCCTCAAAATCACTTTAGGGCATTGGAGAAGTGGCTTCTATTCCCGGCCTCTGAAGTCAAATAACTGTCACAACTTTGTCTAAACTAACCAATGCCTAGGGTTTCAAGGTATTTAATTACATAATAAGTTACAGAAACACAGGGCATAAGTGGAAATGCTGCACGTTCAGAGTCAGACATTTTGTCTCAAAGTCTGGCATCCTTAGCTCACTTAGCAGAGAATCAAGATGAAGTCAAAATTAGTGTGGTTACATTATTTCTTTTTATAGCAGTTGCCTGAAAGTCCACAAATGCCAGCCCCACTAATGCACCATCACTCGGTAACATCACTTATTTTAGCCTTCGAGAAAATAGTTTTGTATGCATTTCTGAACATCAAAAGCATAGACATTCACTGTTTTAAACTTTTTATGGTGTGACTATTTCTAGTCTCTCCTGCCAGGATGTTAGCACTGATAGTTTAATGTGGCCACGTATATATTATTTATTGCATGAAGTACGTATTTTTATTTTGGTCACAGAGTGTTTGTTTAAAAAAAAGGCAAAGTTTTACCTTCTTGGTTGTTACAATTCCCTCACCTCTTGTCTTTCTAACCATGCTGCAAGTCTATCAAGAAAAGTTCCAAAATAAATTTAGCATTGTGATTATTACAAATAAGTCACACTGGCATTTGGGTAGGAAGACCCCCCCTCCCTGCATGCTTCTACCACGGTGGCAAACTTATTTCAAAAATTCTGATGAAACGCTTTGTAAATTTTGTTATTCTGTGATGATAATAAATCATTATAGCCTTAAACACTCCTCTAGCTTGGAGCCTCAGTCACAAATTATCTTGTCATTCTGACCAAAACATTCTCCAAAAAAGCTTGACAAGTGCTAAAACCCAGAACATGAAACCATGTGTTGTTGTGAAAGCAAGATTCAGAAATGTCAATTAATTAGATTAAGAGGCTACTTTTAGCTTTACTTGTGTTGCCAAATAACCCTTAAAATATGCATAGCAGTGGAAGTCTACCTCAGCAATACAGTACTTCTGTGCAAAATAAAGACAATGGATCTGGCTAATAGAGGGAATTATTGTATCTGTCATTCAGACAAGGAGAATGATCTAGAAGCAAATGTCTTGCTTCTCTTTCCACTGTATGGATTCACAAGCAAGATAAATTCTGCCACTTAGGAGTTTAGGCATAATTTTTTTCCCCTGAAATCTGATTCAGATTAGAAAATAAAAGTCAAATCACTATTATACATCTCCATAAGTAAAATGGATTTTCTAACATCACTGTCTGTGTAGCTGTCTCCCCCTGCCCATAAACTATCATCCTTTATTTGCATTTTTGAAGTTCACTTTAGAAAAAAGAGTGGCGCAATTAAATACATTTTATTCAACTTTCTCATAGCAACCCCTAAAATTTTTATCTTTAAATAATCCATATCCTCAATTTTATTTACACTATAAACTGTTCCTATATTTTAATGGTATGTTTGCTTTAAAAGGGGTTGTTGGCTTTAATAGCTCAGTTATTATCTTTGTAAACTAACATTCCACATTCCTCCTAACTAAATCCCAGCAAATCGCCTGTGCTTGCATTTAGAACATACATTCCACCACCGAAAATAAAATTTAAGCCAAATAAATGTTCTGTTCAAATTAATATACATAAAATGAATAGCTAAACATAGATCAATTTTGATGGATTTAACAGTAGGTTTGCTAGTGGCAGGAAGGTCATGATACACAATACACCCAAGAGAACAAAGCTAAATAAATTTAATTTCCTGTAACCCCTATTAGTTTGTGTTATTTTTAAGGCTAGAACACTGTATCACTTTAGAAAAAAAAAATTAACTGTTTGTGTTTACATAAAACATATCACTAGTAATATGGATCAGTATAAAGGTACAGGTTAGGACAAGCAGAGGTGGGTAAGGAGGTGAGAAAAATAGGAAGGACCCCAAGAGAAGCAGATCTGCAGCTGCAGGAAGCCTGTAGGGCTCAGGCTCTGCCCCAGGACAAGACCCATTTACACCACAGAGAACAATACCCTGCAAGAAGGCAGCATCTCGTTTCATTCTTCATTGAAATGCATCAAAGTAAATGCATTTTCTTATCTTTGCCCTTCCATGCTATCCTCTCAGAGGACCTTAAGTCTGCCCATCATTTCTCAGGTAGGATGGTTGTAGGCACAGCTCAGGACCCACACTTACTGTGCACAGAATCAAAGCTGGTGTGCAGAGGCATCAGTCATTGAGCAATAACCAATCTTGGAATGACATTTAGTGACTCAAATAATGAGTTTTGGCCTTTAGCTGTAATTTTAATTCTTCAGCTAAAAAAAAAAAAAAAAAAAAAAAAAAAAAAAAAAAANAAAAAAAAAACAAACACCAAAAACAACAGAAAAATCATTACTTCAATTGTTTTTATTTTCCCTGTTAACTGGTCCACTGTTAGCCATGGTACAAGCAATGGTTTCTGGCAATTAACCCAGTTCCTCCCCTGCCAGAGCCTGCACAGACCTACAGGCTCCTTTATGGCCTGCCCTTACTTTAAGCAAATCTTTCTCTTCCCCAGTCCCTGGCCTTTCCCTTCCTCTCAGGGCATGTAAATGGTCTTTTGGCTGCTGGCCTGATTTGTGATGAAAAGGTGACTGTGTGTAACTACTTGCTGCTGTTGAAGACGTACTTGAGTCTAAACTCTCCATGCTGGGAAGTGAGACTGCAGAGGGCATCTCTGCAGGCACTTTAAGAAGGGGAAGAGGACAAGGGAGAGAGATGGAATATTTAAAGACATATAAAAACTCCCAAATCCTGTACATAAGAAGAGAGAGAAAATAAGAAAAAAAAATAAATAAAAAAAATTAAAAAGGCAAAAAAGACAAAAG
Source organism: Buphagus erythrorhynchus (assembly GCA_013400855.1). Classification (NCBI taxonomy): domain Eukaryota; kingdom Metazoa; phylum Chordata; class Aves; order Passeriformes; family Sturnidae; genus Buphagus; species Buphagus erythrorhynchus. The sequence continues at coordinate 20,330 of VZTT01043065.1, read as the reverse complement.
ACCAAGACAGCCCTCCTAATTTTTAGACACACCACAAACTATTCTTAAGTTCTCTAGCCAAAGCTTGTTAAAAACAGAACATCCTAAATGTTCTAAAAATTGTATGAGAAGCAGATGGAGGTATTTCCTTACAGAACAAGCCTACAGTCAAGCGTAACAGCTGAAATATATTGTCCACTAAGAAGCAAGACCAAAATTCACAGTGTTAGAGGAACCTTGTGTACAGGGGCATCAGGTGCTCTGCCCCTGGCTGAGCTGCACCAGGGGTGGCAGAGACTCACCTGGGCTTCAGCTGCTCCCTGGCAGGGCAGGGACCTCCCCTGTGTCCTTTTCCACATACATCCACTCCCTGCAGATATTCTGGAGGACTCAGGACATCCTGGGCAGCCTTATGTATCTGTTTTGGCACTTAAATCCTGCTCTCCATGTCTGTTCTTGGAAAAGCCCGATGAAACTGTGAGCAGTGGATGAAAATAGAGCAGTGAGGACTAAATTAAAGTAAAATTTAGTAACAGGGCCCAAACGTTAACATGCTGTATTTATCTCAAACTTATTAACATTCCTATGAGTCTCTGAAACACTTTATTACTGATACATGGGATTGTGCTGCTATAATAGGCTTCCCTGAGGAGTAACTAGGACTCCAGCTGTACTGCAGGATATGTTGTACTACATATTATAGGGTTAAATGGCGCTGTCTGTTATCTGCACAATGTGTGCATTACGAGCCTGAATGAGGGAGCTCATCTGAGAAACCTGAAGTGTGCTCTGGAACTCTGGAAAGGTTTGTGCTGTTAGTGAGAAGGAGTGAAGGGTCCCTTTTTCCAGCTGCAAGCAGCTCAGTCATGATTGATGCTGAAAACTGAATGCCTCTGTCAGCAAAAAAACCCCAGAGCTGTGTCTAAAGTAACTCTACCTATGAGTGTTCCAAGGAGTGCAAGCTCACCTGGGCACAGAGGGCAGTCACAGGTAAAACAGCAAAACGTGGGGCTGCTCACTGCCTGTCAGAGCTGGTTAGCAAGGGCAACACCTCTATACAGCATGAGAAAAGCCTGATGGTCTGAATTGATGACAGAAGTGGCATGAAAACTCAGTTAAAATAAAATAGTCATTACCATTGCATGGAGGAAAGCAGACACAAGTTTGCAGAGAAAACAAAAGTACTCTCTGCAACAGCCATGCTGCACACCTGAGGTGTTCAGATAGGGCTGTAGGTTACAAGAGCCCTCCAAGTTCAGCTCCTGGTATCCTGCAGCACAAGTAGGTCAGGAACACCCACGTCAGCTCATCACAGGGCTCAGTGACTCCTCCTCCTCCACAAGATGCTCTGTGCTGAACTGGAGGTTAGAGCTGTGTTCCCCTCAATAATCTCATCTCCATGCCCCCTGCCAAGCTGAACTGATTAACTCTTGTCCTGCCTTTGGTAGACACAAGGAACATTTGATCACCATCCATTTTATAACAACTTTTTTTAAGCATAGCTAAAGACTATTATCATGATCCTACTCAGGATTCTTGTTTCCAAACTAAACAAATCCAATACTTTTAACTTTTCCTCATAGGTCATGTTAGCAAAACCTCTAATCATTCTTGTTGATCTCTTCTGGATTTTCTCCAATTTGCCTCCATTTTTCTTAATGTCACCAACTTCAGCAGAAGTTTTGCAGCTTGGGGAATTTTTTCTTGCTGCAGAAGTCACCTGACACCCTGACCTTTAGCTCAACAATGAGAAATAGCATACAAGCTTCCTTAAAGAAAATGGTATTACATATATACTGTCATGTATACTTAGTGTCATGCCACCTGCTTGCCACATCAACCCACTACTTTGCCTTAACAGCAATAAAGCAACAACAAACAATAAAAAAGCTCCTTCTTTTGTGAGCTGTTGTATAGACAATCTTATTGTATGACTTAGAAGTACAAGAGAGAGCAGAAACATTTTAAAATTCTATTAAAAACCCTTTTTTTTTTTCTGTCCATATCTCAAAAAGAAAAGCAATTTTAAGAAAACAGAACTGACTGAAAGAAAACTGTGGGGGAAAAGCAGAGCTCTGTAGCCACTGTTAAAAAGATGCTAGCCAAAGTTACAGGAGTGAGTGAAATAGGCTAAAATTAACAGAGAGAGAGTAGCCTTTAGCTCAGTCTGAATATTAAAATGAATGTTAGAGTTCTTTGACAGACCTGTGAGTCAAACTTCCAACAACTCAAACAGATAACAAATCACAGGACATATCTTCTTCCCTGAAGACTATAAAACCCAACAAATACCCATGAGCAACCAACAGGCAAACCCAGAGGGCAGTGACATCAGGCAAATAACCCATCCACCACAAAAGAATCACCAATATTCTCTAAACCACCCTCAATTCCTATTAACTCAATAAGCACCTAAATTTCTGCCAACTGGGCAGTGCCAAGCTCCCTAGCTACTGCTGACCTGCAGGTGAGACATGGAGAGCTGAGCTCTGGAGCTCCTCTGCAGGCACAAGGGCTTGGGAGCTCTGGCCCAAGTCGTGCTGGGGAGCCTCCACTGCCCAGGTGCAGAAAAAGGCATGCAGAGAGGCAGGAGCAGCTCAGCCCTGTGCAAAGGCCTCTCTAGAGCAGGGCAAAGTGTGCCCAGAACAGAGAGCTCTGGCTGCTGGGCTGCAGATGTTGGGATGCTCTGGCTGCTGGAATGCTGTGGGCTCCAGCTCCAGGAGAGGGCTTGCAGCTGGGATGCTGAGCAGATGGCAGGCAGCACCTATCTGGGCTCTGTTAGCCAAGAGTGGTGGCACAGATGCTTCAGCTACTCTCCAGGGGATTTCATTTCTGAGCACTTGGATATGTTGCTGCATGTCTGACCAGCTCCAAAATCTCCCTGCTCAGCCACCAGACCCTCCCTGCTCTGTTCAGGACAGCTGGGGTGCCCAGCAGAGCATTTCTGTCCTGGGGACAGCCCTGTGGAGCAGAGGGGATGGGGGGAAGGAGCTCAGTGTGTGGCACTGGGTGTCTCTGATGGCTTTGTGGCATTTGCCATCCCTCCAACAGCCTGGCAGGGGAGAGGGCTGAGCAGCTCTGCAGGAAAACACAGGAAAACACAGCAAGAGGCATCCACAGGGCTTCAGGAGCAGGGCAAGAACATCGTGACAGCAGAGCTGGCAAGGACAGGAGTGTGCCCAGCAGAAGGGGGTAAAGCAGCCCCAGTGAGGAGCCAGGCTAAGGGGGAGCATTCCATGTGCAGGGGGTTTCTGTGGGATCAGAGCTGTTTACAGGCTGATGTGCCTGCACCTGTGGGCTGGTGTGGCTCTGCCTGCTGTTCAGTGCTTCCTGAGAAGCTGCTAATATAGCGTGGCTGATGAGCCTGCTGTTTTGATCTCTCCCTCCTTGGAACCTCTTCTAGAGCCTTTAATAAAAGCCCTATTAAGGAAGTACAAGTGGGTGCTTTGTGCTTCTTCAATACCTAATTTATATTTTTAACATTAAATACTCAAACACATGCTTTGAATTTATGCTTTTCTGGTTTTTTTTGGTATAATATTTTCTTGATGGAGGCTTACATACATTTTCTATCACATAATTCTTTATTTTCTTTTGGGTTTTTGGGTGTTTTCTCGTACCCTGCCAAATCTTACACTGAAATTAAGAGGCATACTGAAGGATTGTCATTCAAATTATTGATGGTAACTTGTCTGTCTGGGGGTGACGGTTGTATTAAAACATTTATCACATAAAAAAAGAAGCATATGGCATTTACAGAATCTGGGCCAATGAAGAAGGAAAGGGTCATGTTCATTCCCAAAACAGGAGCAAGCATCTCCTGAGGGTTATACATGGATTTAGTTCAGAGGGAACTGGAGAATCATATATTTTGAAATCATGAGGGGTATGAAATCAGCATAAGTTACAGCTGCCCTTAGGTGCTTTCTTTTGAGTGGTCAGTGCCACAATCACTCAGCAGAGCACATTGATCTCACTGACTTTGGCAGAATTATGGAGGGTCTGTTTGCATGAACCATTGCCGAACAATTTATCTGATGTATTAATCATCTCTTAGATAAGAGTATCTGGACTGTAGATTTTTCTTGTAACCCATTTTCCCTCCCACAGTCTTTTGTTGTTGTTGAGTTTAACATAAAATTTTAAAATTCTGGGTTTTTTGGGACTTAGGATCCCAGGGTCTGTTTTTAAACACTCTGAAGTGCAGGTAACTGTGTCAGGGTGCTCTGCTGCCTTCAGACAGGATGGAGAAGTGCCAGTCTCAATTTCCCCTCCTGACAGCACCTCTGGTTTGGAAATTGATTTGTCTTCATGATGACAAATAAAAAAAAAATCAAGACCCTGTTTTTCCCTTACCTTCCAGTCACATATGTAAGAGGCAAAGCATGAACATTTTCTTGGAGACTGGAAGAATTAGTACCATTTATAGAGCTGATGTGGCTGTTGTACCCACTTCCAGCAATCCCCCTGTGAGACTGTGTCTATGCTGCTGCTATGGTGACTCAGGTGGGTTTGTGTGTGGCCAGGGCAGTGTCCCAGCCACCTGGAGGATTTGGCTTCCCTGCTGTGCCCTTCGTGTACCAGCCAGGCTGTGCCCTCCAGGGAGCCTCCTCTTCACAGCCATAGCCTCCAGGACAGGAGGGCTTGCTCAGTCCCAGCCACCTCCCTCCCCACAGCCAGAATGAACCACACTGGGTCAGCTTTTCCTGTCCCCAGCCTCTCCCCAGTACCTAGAGTGCACTGCAATGCATTTTGCAGGATTTGTCCATCTGCTGTACCCTTCCCTGCAGCTCTGTGACAATGCACGCTCAACTTCCCGGCACAGAAAATGGGAATTAATGTGGAGAAGTCCACGGCTGGCCCTGCCTGGCCAGCCCCTGCCCTCCAGTGTTAATTTGCTGCTGCTCTGCCAACCTGCCTGCTGCAGCACAGACATGGAGATGGACACTGTAACTAACCCCTGGTTAAGCCTGCCCTTGCTTCCTGTGTACCCCAATAATGACTTTATTTTAACACATTTTTTGATCTCCAGTAATTTCTAGAGATGTTTAATTGGGGAGCTTATTCTTCTGGCCTCCTCTAAAGACAATTCTGTGATGGATTCATGCTTTAACACAAGCCAGAGTGCACACAGAAAATGCTCAGCCGTTCAGAGGTACAAAAAGCAGTAATCTCAGCCTGAAACAATGGTACTGAACTGAAGCACTACTCCTCTTTTCTAGATCTACTTTTAAGATCCCTGTCAAAACAGCCCTTCAAACACATTTGATTGGGTTGGGGCTCATCACACTGTCACCAACTCACTTTTCATTAGGCTGTTGCTCTCTGTTAGCCTAGCCAAGCAGAAGAACTCAAACACATGCACAAATTAAATCGACATCCAAACTCCACCAATATACAAAGCAATTTAAATGATATTCATTAGAGCGATGACAAGTCCTGATGAGGCTTTCAGGAGCGGAGTCCTTCAGCTTCTGCCGACTCGGTTTCATGGTCACTGAGGCGTAACTGCAGTGACTGTACCTCCAGTTTAGAGAGGAGAAAAAAGCCAAGAATATGACTCTGCTTCCTGACACACCTACCTCATTCTCCCTCTCTGCACAGGTTTACAGCTCAGCACAGGCTCCAGGCTTTTTTTACAGCTCTTCCCGGGCTGTGAACTGCACACACGCTCTAGCAAACCCCCTGCCCTTCCCCACCACCTACAAACGTGCCAATTAAAAAGAATTCCATTTTCAAGTAATTTCATTTCGCTTGGCTAGAAAGGTCACTAACTCACAACTCTGATGGCTATAAACATGTCCCCAGTTTCTTACCATGCAAGAATGAATTTGATATGTTGAAGCTTAATAGAGAAGTATTTTTCATTGTAAATTCATACTGAAGTTTAAAAGTTACTCTCTCTCCATTTATATTTTTGATATTAAAAAAAAGAAAAAAGATGGACACTATCTTCTCCACAGGGAGTGGAATGGGGCTGACAGGTCTAATATAGGCTTTTCCACAGTGCCAAATCATTTGAAATTCATTTCCCTTGCGATCACAGTCCTTACCTCAGGCATCACGAGGTAAGTCATCAGAAAATTAGCTCAGTATTTGGTTACAAAGTCCACTATGCTGCTTGCAAAATGTAAGTGTACGGGGGAAGAAGTGCATGTCCTCACCCTAATGTGACTCCAGGAAAGGCCAGTGGGTGACGTGGGGGGCACAGCATCATTTTAGGACATCACTATCAGCTGGGAGCTCCACCACCCACCCTGGCCCCTGGCTGGCCTTGCCATTTTTAACTCCTGCTTGCTCTAAGACAACCTTTTTTTATTGCTTGAAACAGGCTAAGAGTTTTAAGAGCATGATATACAGAAAATGTCTTGTTATATTATTACTCAAAAATTCCTTTTTTTGGCATAGCTGCCTTGGGTTGTAATTTTTAATTTTCCTTTTTAAGCACTCCCACAGTGAAAGATAGGCACAGAGCTATGGAAGTATGATTTGCAATTGGGTATTTTCATTTCAATAAAGCTTATACATATGAACTTGATGAGTGGTCTGGACATACCCATCTATCCCAAAAAGTCTATCTGATTTTAATTCTCTTAAAAGATTATTTAACCAGAAGTGCATTTCAAGCTATAAATAAGGCAAAGTGAAGCAAGCAACAGCTGCTGAGGAAGTTAATGTGTCCCACGTATATGTTGTTATACAGTGATGAAAAACAAACAAACAAACCACTACCCTCACATGTAAGCTGGATATGAAGCATAAAGCAAGATTGTTTCTACATGTAAAAAAAATGAATTTTTGGAACACCACTGCCGTATTTGTGTACGTACTAGATAATGAACACAGCACAAGCTACATGTTAGTAAATCTTAGTCATCTTTTTCATGCTGAACATTTAGTTAAAATTATTGCCCCAAACCAAGGCCTGAAAACAGATTGTAACCTCACCAATTATCCCAATGCTTTCAGACATGTATAATGATGCGTTAATACATAATTCCACTTGCTTCTGTAAACGGCCCTGATTCCTTCTTCCTTCACTGGTAAAAGATTGACTTCTTATGCAAATACTCTTCAATAAGGGCTGTAATATTATAGTCTTAAACATATACAAGGCTTTCATTATTACAGGATAATTACTGAAAACTCAACAAAATTCACTGTTACCACACCCTGATCAACAGAGCTACTTTCATGTTCCGAGATGGCAGTTCCATAATTATTTCTCCTTCTCTCATTTACCTACAGCAGGTCAAGCAAGGGCTGGAAGGCACATCTTGGCACAGAGTCCCAGGAGAAGAGAATTCACTGGTTTTTTTTCCTGGAGATTGTATGTATTTACTAGTGATACTCAAGGGAGTTACACATTGGTATTTCCATGCTAAAACAGTAACTATCCAATCAAGTATTAAGTGCTATTTCATCCTCGGCTAACAGGACAATCCAGTGCCTTTTATAAAGTTGGTAATCTTGATTTTTTTTTTCTACCTTCCTTGATAAAGTCTAGTTTTACGACCATTCCCTGTATTTCAGCTCTGTGGAGCAGTGTGGGTAACAGACCACCTAGCAAAGCTCCAGCATACTCTTGTAACAAAAAGTTACCCAAACAAAGCAGGCAGCAGTGATCATAATAATTTGATATTTTTCTAGGAAATATATAAGGCTTTCTGGAGGAGTACTCTAAGATACAAAATTTTTTAATTAAATTTAGCTTTATTACCAGTTGTCTCTGTTCCATTTGCACCACTGTTCCTTTTTTTTCTGTTGCAGCTGAAATAAGAACTTGCAAAACTAAAAAAGGTTCTTCCGTTCAATACATGCCAGTATTTTTTTAAATCTCAAAGTATAGCCAGATTTTTTTCACTGTCATAACATGCAGAGTCATATCATATTTAGCTTTATATAGCAAAATACACAGCCATATTTAAATGCAACAGATAATTCCCATATTGATAACATTAATCTGCCTTGGTTTGGATAAAAAAATTGCACATAGCGGTTACCACAAAAGCACCCACATAATTAAAATAATATCCTTTCAATTTTAATACAAAAATAAAATATAATGAAGAGTCTAGAAAGATTTTGGGTTCAGAAAAAGTTCCTTACCTCCCGCCTGAAAATCATATTTCAGTTAATTTTAGATTTCTAACTCACTAAAACTTAAAGATACATTCCCTGATTTTTTTTTTTTTTGCTAAATGTTGACTCCAGCAAACAGCTCTCTAAGATCTGGCATATTGATTTCTTGTTGTGAAGTGAGCTGTTCAAGCTCCATTTAAGATTTTCATCTTGCATGTAGCCCTGAGCACATCATAGCACCATAAATTAGTTAAATTGCACATTTATCACAAATGTTATTTTAAGATACTGCGTAAATGTGATGGCTGGAAGATATACAGTATGCTGCAACAAGCCACTACTTGGGTGGGGTTAGACCAGGGTCACCTTTATACACCTGTGATTTAAAGCTCTTCTCACCCATCACAATTTCATTTTTAACCTCTTTCTTGAGGCATTTTGTTTTCTCTTGCACTTGATCTGCATATTTCTAAATAAAATATCAAATGCAAAGCAAAAGCGGAAGTCAGATGCTTATTTTAAAATCCTACATTTATACTTCCATGTTTGTCTAATAGGAAAAAAAAATATCTCAACACAGCTAGGTTGGTGATTTGGTTAGCACTAATAGTTACCATGCCAATATACATACCAGTATATGGATGGAAAGAACATTATTCTAGTTCATTGATTCTCTAAATTCTTTATAATGTGAAATCACATTGGTATGCCAGTCCTGGAGGTTCTGAAATGCAAGCTGAACTTTATTTTAATAAATTTGGGATATTCAGATCCTGACTAGCCATTAATTCGCAAAGTTTCAAGCACATTCTAAGAAGCACATTTAAAAAGTCCTTTCTGGTGCACGCTGGCAGATCTGGACACTCCCTGAATTTGTACCTGGTGAATCTCACTGCACTTTCAGAGCCAGGTAAGTCAGGCCCAGGAACTGATTTTTACCAGATCAGGGAGATTGCATCAGCTCATCAGATCCCCTGCCTGTATTTTAAGAGTAAGTGGAAAGAACCCTGCAGACTCTGCAGTCTCTTGCTTTTACTCCCTCCCATGTCCCAGATAACAGTATTGCATAGAGCTTTGAGCATTACTATTATAAGTCAATGGTTCATCTTAAAAATACATTGATTGACAATATATGCAATAATCTGCCAGTCTCCTTATGTGTGAATTTCTGGTTTGCAACCAAATACTATATTTAAGCTGTTATAATTTTCAAAAGAGGAATTCTCTGCTGTAGAGGTAAAAAGTTTGGCTGGGTTTAAACTGAGATCATGTATTTGTAAAAATGTGGACAGGCCCCTGGGAGGCTCCAGGGAAGACTTCAGCCAGCCAGGTTCCCTTTCCTCACTAAGTGAGGGACTCCTGGGATGGTACAGTCAACCAGTAAAACTGCTGTGATTTTATTGCTGGAATTTGAGCTGAGGCCATAAACATTGACACACAAATGACCTTATAATCAGACACAAGCGTGAGCCAAAAAGGAGGGGAAAAACCCAAAGCCCTGATCCCATTCACTTTGTCCACCTAGCAGCATTTGCCATAGAATGAACAGAACACTCCAACACATTTCTGAGACATGGTACTGGCTTTAACGTTACAGAGAAAGATGGAAAAATGGAAAGAAAGACGGAAAGGTAAAGAGAATCAAAGATTCAATTACTTGCTTACTGGAAGATGGTGGATTTTTTAAAAAAAAAGAAAAGGAAACTGTACATTTTACATTGGGATGGTAGCTCTCACTCAGGATACTGAAGTTCTGTAGTGGTGAGTTTGGTTCCTATGTAACCATCTCTGGACCCAGAATTCACCTGACTGGCAAAAGACATGACTTACATGCATAGTAATATAGGTGTTTGGAGATGAAAATTGTTTGCAATGGTTTTGATGGGATGACCTGTCAACACCAATAAAAGTCTGTCATTATCATATAAATGCTCCAGATTGTTTTCTTTTCTTTGGTGTGTTTATTCACCTCCTCTGTACCTGCTGGGAACGCTGTCTGGCAGCAGGTAGGGCCAGAAGAGGACTCACTTCAAAACCACAGCGTTGAAGTCACCGGTCTCAGGTTCCTTCTCCTGTCATTTGGAAATGCTGGGTGGGTGGAAGGGGATTCTCTGAGCTGTGGAACACCCTCGGGTGCACACCCTGCCCAATGCATTCAGGAGGAAGGTGGGTGAGCAGTGCTGCCTGCCTGGGTCTGAACTCACAGCAAAACACCTATTTGCTTTGCCATGCACTGCTGCTAACCCCCCTCTCCACAGCCAGCCTTACCTGATGCTTAAAAGGGAGTTATAATGCTCATTTATCTCTTCTGGGGGAAAAAACTGTTAATGCAGCCTTTGAATAAGTGCTACCCTGCTCTTTAAATGCTAAAGTTCACTAAAACTCCAGTGATTTATGTGCAGCTTTTGACTGCCAGCACCTGGCAGATGAAGAAACCTACTCAAGCTTCAGTCATAAACAGATAGCATACAATTTAATTTTAATGTGCTCGTTAGTCGTAGCACATTTCAGACATAATTGTGAACGCAACACAAAATTATAGCAAAAAGACAATTTTAATGCTGCTGTAGAAAAAAAGGTTATATGAAGAGTCATATAATGGTGCTTCATTGTCAACAACAAAACAGGGCACAGAGTGCATTACAGTGTCTGTGCTGTTTACATGCCAATATTTTATACATAGATTCTCATATGGTGTCAGCTGTCAGTTACTTCTGCAAATTAACTGCCAAAAATGGAGACGAACAGAATCACTTAGTGTGCTGGTAACCACGGGTTACCTTTCATATGCCTAAAGATAAAGCTGCAGTATGGAATCTTGGGAGAATAATTAGGCAGAACAAAACAGAAAGTTACCAATTGAAATAAAAAGGCATTCTACAATAGGAAATAACAACCAAGAGCGCTTATAAATAAGTAAAAGAGGTTATATCACAGAATGCCTCATAACTTTTTAAGCAAAGTATTACAGTACAAACATTTTAAAGGCTTTATCAATGTTTAGGAAATACAGTACAAGTTTTTCAAATAGATTTAACCCTTTGAGCACTGAGTTTATTTTGAATTTTCTCTTTTTATTTTATTTTTTTTTTACTAATAAATACCTTTAAAAGTCATGTTGTGCAAAACAGTTAGCANCAGTTAGAATGCAGGCCAGGAATGCAGTCCGTGGCTTCTGTTTCTTCAGACAATTTAAAAAAGAAAAAAAACAAAAACAAAAAAACCAAACAAATGATAGCAACACTAATAAATATGCATAATTTAAACATGAACCTCTCTTAATATAGATGTACTGTATAGCAAAACAAAGCAAAACATATTTTGCTTTAAGAATAATGTTTCTGAATACTTTATAAATGCTATCTGTGGTATCTTTTATCACATAATTTACAATGTTTGATTGTTAAAGGAAAAAACATTAGATCTAAAAAAAATGGAATATACACTATATATAGGTACAGTTTATACCTGGGGCTTATCAGGTACAAACCCCACTGCTGCTAAAAATGCTGAAAAAAAAAGAAAATGGCATTAACCACAATCACGTTTTCCATAAGAGATTTTGAAATCTATACAATATATACATCTATGTTTCAATGTGAAAATTATATTTTTAAATTTCAAGGTGTGAGACACCTCTGCATAAATGGAGGTTCATATTAGTAATCAGAACTAAGCTAGTAAGGATCTAAAAAAAAAGCATATCCTTACATTTTTACCAAATTAATGCAAAAGTGCTTCAAAGTACTCAGAGGGCTAAAGATTATAGGGTGAGAAATACCAGCACACTTAGGTCACATGAAAAAGTGCACCAGAATTAGTTATAAATGCTTAATTAAACTGTCTGTTAATGCATGCAGCTTGATGCATCAGAGGGATGCACAGCAACTAAATCCAATTTACACAAAGTTCCAAACACTTACCACTGCATTTTAACCTTCATATTTTACCAGTAACAACAGCTGATTATGCACCTCTATTTAAACACTGTACAGTTATACAAAACAGTTCAGCCCAGAGCGACTCTGGAGTTAAAATAAGAACATGTGCCAAGAACTAAACAGTAGCTTTAAGGCGTCTTTGACAGTTTTCCTCAAAGCAAATTACAGTTATTTTAATCAAAAGCAAATGCTACTGCTTCTCTAACTCCGAAACATACAGAAGATGATCCTCTGGTGACTTCCCATGTGTTTTACTAAGATGAAGTTTAACAGCATGCTTGCTTGCAAAAGTCCTGTTACAAAGTTTGCACTGATAAGAAGTTCCGATATCTTCCTCTGGAGAGGACGTCACCATTTTTTCAGACGGTGACTTTGCTTGTGCTATCTGATTGTTAATCTGTTCACTGGACAGTTTGGACAAGTCTCTTAACCTGAAACCCAGATGCGATTCAAGATGACTGATATAAGTTGAAGGAGTTCTGATCTGTGAAGCACAGTCATTACAAAAGAACACTGGGTGCCCAGTGTCCAAATTTTTAAGGAACTTAGTTCCCCCCGTCCTTCGGAGCTGGTATTTCACATTGGCCAGCCAGTGGCTAATTGTGGTCATTGAGAGTCCCGTAAACCTGGAAATGTGCATTCTTTCTTGAGGGCTCAAGTCTGACATGATGTATTTCCCCTCTGAAGTCTGCCGTAAGCTGGCTGCAAACTGGGCCTGCAATATGAGCAAGTGCTGAGGGTTCCAGTTAGACTGACGTCCCTTCCTTTTCTGAGCTGGTGTACTCTCTTCTGGTTCCTCTATTGTGGTACCATCAATGTCAGATTTCTCAGATATGCTGGAAGGTGTGGAAGATTTTGATGTGTGACTTTCTGTCAGGTTCTTCAGCATATCAGATATATCTGACAAGGCATTCTCGCGTAGCGGCGAGTTTGACATGAATGACACGACTGCAGATGTCTTTGCTGTTGTCACTGTAGATGAAGAAGATGCAGAAGATGTCGATGTGGATGACAAAAGCGCTGAACCCAAAGAGCAGCTTTTGTCACTCTTGCCTTTCGTCAAATCTATGGGTTGGTCATTGTTGACATGATAAAAATAACGGTCTAAGTGGTCTGATTTTTTGGACTGTAGAGGTGGGGTGGCCACTGCAGCCTTTTCTGCCAAACTGTTGCTCATTTTAAAAAGCATGCTCATTGGGTCCAGAGCAGGCAAGGATGGCTTTGCTGCCTTGCCAAGGTGAATATTCATGACGGATTGCAGTGCACTTAATGGATTTACAAATGGCTGTTCAGGAGGGTGGTCAGTGATGATGGCTGTGCTGCTACTTAAAGAACCTACAATGGATTTCACAGGCTCTTTCCCATTTTCCACAGGTTCTACAGTTGGGCTATCTTTGCAACCATCTCTCTGAGGAACTGGGCTGTTCTGCTGGCTCTTAAAGCCACCATCATTGGGGGGCTCCATCTTAAGGGGTTCACTGACTTCACTGCTGCACGGCGAAGGCGTCGCACGCTTCAGTGGGGAGAGCTTTCCTTCGGGCTCTTTCATCTTCTCCTCCACTTTAGCCACCTTCTCAGTGACCTTCTTCACCAATTCTTCCATGGCGTGAAAGTTTGTTTTTGGCACGGGTGAGGTCTGACTGCTGGGTGGAGACACTAAGGGCTGGTTTTTAGTTGGTGATACTAGTTCATTGTTTCCAAACATAGGTTTTAAGGGTGTAGTCTTCCCAGATGAGCCCAAGGACAGCTTCATCATATTAGGCAGCTGGTAGGCAGCATGAATGCTGGGGTAGCCACCCCAGCTCGGTGTGCCATTCTGGGCTTTGTTTATAGCTGATGTAACTGTGTTTTCTAAAGACTTCAATATATCTAATCCCCCCTTAGGGCTTTCCTCTAGGTCATTTTCAGTCAAGTAATGGTATTTTGAGGAGATATCATACTTCTCCTCATCTTCACTTGACTTCTCTTTGTCTTTCATTTTGTCATCAGCAATGACTCTTTCCTTATCTACTTCTTTTTTAATCTCAACATTTAATTTAGGGGAAACACTAGAAGGTGTGTTGGAAGGAGATGTAAAGGTAGTGGCAGCTAGTGGCACAGACTGGACCTTCTCATCTACTAAGGACGTTATCGTGGGTGTGGCTGGGGCTTCTATAATTGGTTTCCCTTTTTTCATGGCAGAGTTAGTGACTTTAATAAAATGTCCCGTCACCATCATGTGAGCCGTGAGCTCCTGCAGGGTGTCATGCGAACTTCCACACTCCATGCACTTCAGAATCTGAGATTTCCTTGCCTCAAAGTGCCAGGCGTAGCTGGCACCGTTCTGGTGACCGTAGCGGTTATTTGGCGTAATGTAGGGATTGGAATTCTTTTGAAGTGCATCGTTACTATCTGAGATTGTGGCTTTTGGTGTCCCAGCTGTGGAGTCTGGAGAACTTGGAAGTTCAAGCTCCAGTGATGCTTTCTTTCTAGTAGCTGGGATAATTTTTGCTGCTACAGGGGTAACAGGTTCCTTCAGAGGCACTTTTTGGTAGTGTTTTGTTTTGATCATATGAACACTCAAATCCTGAAGAGATTCAAATGAATGACCACAGTACATACACTTTAGCACTTTCTGGGCATCTTCTTTCCCCTCCATTTCAAGCAAAGAACGTTTGCGAGGTTTGGACCATCTTTTGGGGTTATTGTTATCTGTTTCATGGTTGTCATCTCGATAATGTCCTGTTTCATTCATGTGCACTGTTAATTCTACTAAAGTATCGTAGGCAGCACTGCAGTCTTTACAGCGGAATTTACTGGCTCCAGTGAATATAGAGCCATAGAGCTTACTGCTCTGCCTATACAGCTGCACTGTGCTAAAAAGGCTTGGTTCAGGCAGAATTCTGCTCTGAGAAACCTGCTGCAGTGTTTTGGCCATCGCAGTCTGGTGCCAGTCAAAGCTGCCACTTACACAACTGCTGCTGCTGCTGCTGCTACTGCTGCTGCTACCGTTGTTTTTTTCCGAAATTGGCTGGTGAAGGTTCAAATTGAGATTGGACCAGTAGGAATTGGAGAGGAAGTTATTATACACGGCCTTCATTTGTTCTAAACTATCAGACACCGTAGAGTCTTCCAGTGGTATGGAAACCTCCTTGCTCTCTTCCTCATTTTTAATGGAGCTGCTCTCAAAGTCTGCCATGCGGTCACTTGTCTCACTAATGTGGGACTCACTGTCCATTTCATGGCTAGAGAACTCAGCTGCTGGAGAGTTTTGGTAGCTTTGGCAGTTCTTACTGAAGTCTTTTTCTGGACATGCATACTTTGCTGAAGGCTCCCCATCAACTGCATTTTCATCAGGTTCCACATCTTCTTCCACCAGCGCTGCTGCTTTTAGCTCATCTGAAACATAGGCTATTAGGAAGAGAAGAAAACACAAGTTAGTTTCTGCTCATCATACTTTTGCTTTAGCCAAAGAAGTGTACTTATTTGTAAAATTAAACAGTTAAAATTTAGTGTTTCTTCAGAGCAAGAAAAAAAATCTGCTCTTCAAACATAATTTGCCACCTTATTCTTCTCAAGGGGCAACAGCTTGAAATTAAAACTAAATTTGAAATTAATGAAGCACATTCTGGAGGTGGCATTCATTTCTAAAGTAATAAATTACTTGTATCAACCTCAGAGACAGCAGTTCCTGTCTGTCAATTAATATGTCTTATGCTTCTCCTACCCCTAATGCATTTCTTAACAGACAGATTCACAATTTAAATTAAGCAAGCATTTTTTGCTCATTACAGTTTTGAGACTCAATCTTTAATAAATATAGTGCACAACAAACATCAAGAATTTCTACGAAGTAAAAAAATCACCAGTTAAAATAAATTTTAAAAATTAATTTTTTTAAAGTTATCATCATTAGTCATGTCATATTTTAAGAGATGGTTAAATGCAAATGATGTAACCCTTGGAAACAACTCATTCAAAGCAATTTGAGGATATTCTTTATGGGTGTAACAAATATCCCATTCCCACTTAAACACAACTTCCTCAACAAGAAAGCCCATGCAGAATTATGTCAGGAGGTAGTTCAATGAAATTGGTATGCTGCACTCATTCTTGCTGTATAAATATATACAAGACCTTCCAGTGGACCTTACAAATGTCAAAGTGTTTGCTCTTTAGACTACTTTGTCAATATTTACTCAGCATAAGCTACACGGACACCCAACAGGGATCCTGTCTTTTTTTCCCCTCAAGTAATGCAACTGGTGATGTAAATCTAAGATACTCTTCTTGAATAGGACAGTTGGCAACTGACAGTAAACATTTTTTTTTTCCATGGTGCTTCCGTGCTTCTGTTTTACATATACTAGGTCTACCTAAGTTTTGCTTTTTGGCAAGAAAATTATGGGAATATTATAAAAAAGGTATCATTAACTAATCAAAATTATCTATTTCTATATAATGCACTAATTTGCAGGAAAGCAAAAATAGAATATGGCTCTCTTCAGTGTAATTTAGAATCTCTCACAAAGATATTTATAAACTGAAAAACCTCACATTTTCAGTATACTCTGTGGTTAAAGACACCTGACATTTTACCTTCTCTTCAACACATCTGGAATATGTAGGGTATTTGTATCTTGAACAACCTATAGCTTGTTTCTTCAGGCAATAGTGCAGAGAAGATAGCAGTTTACACCCTAAAAAGCCCTACTTTAACCAACAGACTGAAAAATGTAGAACACTACAGTAAGTATCACATACATGGTATTAAACCTTGCAAACTTCTTTCAGGGAAAATATGTTTAAATGTTATCAGAAAACCACAAGAGACAAAACAACTGTTAAAGTGACAATGAAATCAGGCTTTTAGTTTCACATGGAGTATTTCTTCGTTCAGTTAGGTAATACAAAATATTCACTACTGTTCTTTCACATGGATGAATGGTAGCAAATCTTCTTCCAAGCATGTAAAGTTATAATCTGATCCTCAGAACACAAGTTAAACCTTTGAAAGCACAAACATGTCACATAAGAGCAACACATAACAATGATTAAATACTTCAGATAATTTCAATGCAGAAAATTCAAGCAGCAATTCCCATTTTTTAAAATTTGGGAGCACAGAGTTTGAAAGAATTATATTTTAAAAATTTATCATAAGATGCTTCAAAGGTGCTGGTAAAAAGATCAGACATTGGAAACAAGTATACCATTCTAATGAAATAGAGCTGTGCTATTTTACTCTTTTTTATGCTTTTTCAAAATAAATTTTGAAAAAAGTATTATTATTTTATGTATATCAAAGACACAGCAGCAACTTAAAATAAGGTTCAGCATCTGTCTGCAAATACTTGCAACAAAACCAATACACAGAATTGAAAAAGTGGATTTTCAGAACTTTAGCAAAGGAGACCAAAGCAGTTCAAATTACTCTCTAAAGCTGAAAAATTTTGGATCACTACTGATAATGCGCAGACTGTTAACTGCTTCTCTCTCAACCACACCAAATCCTACTGAATAAGGAAGGATGGAAGAAAGGAATCATGGCATGAAACCTCTGATTTGGAGGCAAATATACCCTTTTCCTATTCCACCTTGTGGGAACAGATTTTCTTTTACAACTCCTGTTTCTTTGCCTCTGTTTTGAAATTGCATAATAATTTCCTTTTCATAAAGTAAAGAACATCCAAAGTTACCACCCCACTACCTGTCTTAAAGAGACCTCATTGACACCTGCAGGTTGGGGTGCCACACTAAGACACTCTGAGTATACCTGACTTTAGTTTTATCTGTTTTTTTCTAGTTTTTTTTAGTTTTTTTAGTTTTTTCTGGCTGCTGAGCACCAGTCTGAGTGTGTGCCACCCATTCCCACCACCACATCACATTCCAAACCCAAGGGCTCCATCCCTGCACACCAACACAAACAGAGGGTACAGAACCAACTCCCTAATTAGTGTGTTATTCTTTACATTTTTATTTCTCTTACTGCTGAAGTCTTATGAATTTTGTTTGAACTGAAGACTTGTCACATTCACAGCTTTTTTAGAGAGTGACTTTTACATTAGGGAAAACCTCCAGCATGCGGCTCATTTAAATGTAAATCTATTTACCTTTCATGCTTTCTTTGCCCTTTTCACCAACTATCAAGCATATTTGCGTGTTAACCAGGAGCTGCCTCCTCTCTAGCTGTTCCCCTTCCTAAGCTCAAGTTGTGAAGCCAACTTGTGACATCAGTCTTTGATCCAGAAATGCAGGAAATGAGGCACAAACGACAGTGTGGAATTTAACCCAGCAATCTGCAACTTTGAAAAAATGACAGTTCCAAGGGCTCCTTCTGCTCCTTCCCCTGCACGAGGAGGGAAGGGATGAAACCTGGTCTAGAGGGAGGTGTCCCTGCTCACCACACCCTGCTCAGGGTAAAATGGTCTGTGTGAGAACAGGTGAAGGTAACAGCCTCACTGCACCAGAAACAAGGACAAGGAGGCCCATAGCAAAGAAATTTCTTGTCTGGTGAAGCACCTACAGGAAAAGCAAAGAGACTGTGAAAGGAGAGAATAAAATCAGGAGGAGATGGTAAAAAGGTTTTCCACTGTGATTCACTGCCTGGAGGACAGACTGTTTATAAGAAGCACTGTCATCAGCTCATCCTTACTTAGCCATTACCCTATTATGTAAAAAAAAAGAAAAAAAAAAAAAGGCCAAAAAAGACTCGTAGTTCGATATTTTTCAAGTGTAGAATAAATGTTTGAACAGCAGGGCATCTGTAAAACTGTTCTTCAATGCCTCAACAGCAAAGTCTGAGGGGAAAAGAAACAACTTTAAAGGCAATTCTAGTGGCAGAAGTTAATAAGAGTGGAAATGGAAGAAAGTAGGCAGTTCTGGGTTTTGTTTTTCCAGATAAAAAGGACCAAAAAAATCATAGTTCTCAAAAAAGTGTTTAGTTTACATCTTACAGGACACCATAACCCACAGGAAATTGCCTGCAAATTGAGCAGTGGTGTCACTGTGACACAGAATTTGACAAAAAATGGAAAGCTGTTGCCTGGCATGGCACTCAAGTTTCTAGAGAAAAGGATAGGAAAGGGGTTCAGAAACATCTTGCAGGTACAGCCACAGAGAGGTTGAGAAGAGACAGTTTCCTCATTAATATTTGTTATAATTATTAACTAAAGTGCTAGGTAACAATGAAATTAACACATTTCATATCAATATATAACAGTAAGCTGTGGTATAATGCAATTCATTTCCACACAAGAGGGAATTACCTTCATAACTGAGCTATGGATCATTTCTTTGCCAGTGGAAATAAATTGTGATCCATCACTGTCCAAAATTATCTACATATTGCATAGACAGTGATAAACTCACATACCTGGCTCTGCTGAGACACCAGGGATGCACTGCCCGAGAGCAGAGGGGTCCCAGTGTGCCTCCAGAGGCAGGGAAGCCCATGGAGCCACAGCAGCTGTGCCTGCTGATGTCCTGGGCTCAGCAGCACGGCTGCCACCTCCACCCTGACTGCCAGAGCTCCTCTGCAGCAAAAACCCTGCATGGCTGTCACCCCCTCCATGGCAACCTCCCCCAGGGAGTGGCTGGACACACACCTCCTCGAGATTGTTTGCAAAGACAGGACCACAGCACTAAAGGTGGACTTTACTGTTCTCCAAAACCCAATTATATGCACAGTTTTTCTCTCCTTTCCTGACAGAAGCAGCTGACACCATATATTTTGGCTTGGATGTATCCAAATATTTCATTTCGATACTTTTGAAATTTCTTGTTTTAATTATGTTTTTCTTTCCAAATTTTTTTTCTTTTGTTTTAATTAGCTCACTGGGGGTATATTTAAACTAGTATATATGCTGTTTGCTTGAAAAGGAACAAAACATTCCAATATTCTTCTCACATGAAAAATGCTCAGCTACAAAAGTCTATCAAAACCACTCAGTTCCTTGGAAATACTTTTGCTTTAACCAAATGGCTTTTTGTTAAAAAAAAAAAAATATCATCTTTGTTATGCATCATTCAAAATCATCATTCAAAATCATCAAGTAATACTAAGGGTCATCTTCCAAACCATTTAATTTTGAGTTCATTGGGGAAAGAAACTTCTCAATCCTCAAAGAACCAGACCTCATCTATATTTCACACGTGAAAAAAAATAACAGCAGAATAGGATCAGGAGCAGAAATGCTCCTAATGCTTCATGATCAATATTATACTCCCAGTAAAAAAGAAACACGGAAAAAGGATCATATTAGGTCATAAAGGGGAGCAGTGAGTAGGACTCTGCCAGAGAAAGTCCCTCTGCATCCTGACCCTCACTCCCCATTCCATGGCACTGCA
>VZTT01043064.1:0-11487 GCA_013400855.1 Buphagus erythrorhynchus | reverse complement strand
ATGGATGGATGGATACACTTCTGCTCTGAGCTCCTGCTGACACTCCAGCACCAGCCTGGGAACCAGTGGTGTAGGCTCCACTTCCAGGGCAAAACTCTCACAGCTGCAGTGGGTATCTGTGTCAGCAGCAGGAATCTGTCCATGGAAATCTGTAATCTGCAATTCTTAAATTTATCGTGGCTGGAGAAGCAGGCTCCCTAGATGGTTGGTTTGGTGGATGGAGCTTAAAGCATTATTTTATGTCTTCTCCCCTTTTTAGCCATACACCTGGGCATGTGCAATAACCAATTGTGTGGCATGGTGTGCCTCAAGGGTTGGATTTATTGAATAAAAGAAAAAGACTTAAGTATCTTTTACTCTTTGTATTTAAGAGTGGGAAGGGTTTGGTTTGGTTTTTAAGTTGTGTACCCCTTCAGGATATTTATTCCCCCCAGCAGGGACTTGCTAGTGAGTTGAATTATGTGCTCAGATTCCAAATCAAACTATTTGTTGATGTCATGAAAATTATTCTTTATGCTGTGTGAAACCCTCAAAAATGTAACTAATTTCCTCAGTTCACTCAACACCCATCACTCGGTAAAGTAGGGCTGGAATTCAAGTGACAAACCAGCTTGTGACTATTTTTGCTTTTTGTATGAATGCTCTGAATGTTTTTTTGGATTGGGTTTGGGTTTTGTTTTTTTTTTACCTTTTCTGTAGCCTTTTTTTAATCTTTTTGTGATCATTCCAGCAGTGATGTTTCTGCTACATGATTTTCCCACAGCAAATGAAATGTGTTTGTGCAGATTTTCTCTGAACATCAGCTCTGTGTTGCGTGTTCCCTACGATGCCTTGCAAGCTGTGAGTGCAGAGCCACCAAAACAGGGAACATGAGCAGTATTGGGGCTTTTCAAATTGTTCAATATGGAACAAATTTCTAAATTTGACTATGAGATCTCTGAAATTCACTATTTGCAAGGCATTCCTTGAAATAAACTTGTACAAGGCAGTGACATTTCAAGGAACAAATTCATTTAAAGATTTGGTGAGATACATTTGAGCGCTCAGCAGGAGGAACACGACTCATCTGGTTGTTTCCTGCTAGAAAGTCATTCATGTTTTAGTTATTGTGGTGTCTCACTCCTTTGTACAGGAATATTTCATACCAATTTTAGTCCCCTAGTAGTGTATATAGAGCATAATTTTAGACCACTTTGAGATAAACAGGTCTGTGTGCCTTTTTAACAAGGACCTCTGGGAACCTTACAAATACTGGTTATGGAATATGTTTTCCTTTCCACCTGGGAGGTGCCTGTGAGTGGTTGGGTTGAGATCTACAATGAAAATCTGTGGTCATAGAAGGCATCTGATCTGCCTGGCATCATCAGTAGTGACTCAGGGTCAAGGCATCCTCAGGTGTCCTCACCTGGTGCTTTCTCTCCCTGCTTTATCCATGACCCCAAGGTTTCTTCACATGCACCCTCAGAAGGAAATGTGTTTGTGTATCCCATGCTTGCCAAAGCCAACAACTGTCATCAGCACCATCTTAATATTTCATAAGCAAACAGAATTGGCAGAGATGGTTCTGCAAGCCCTGGCAGCTCCTTGGTGGACAATTTTTCAGGTTCTTTGCTTAACCTAAGCTTTGCCTAATGTAATTCTCAAAAGAACTTGGGAGGAATTTTAGTGTGCAAAAGCTGGAAGAGAACTGACCATCTCATGGCAGGATTTCCTTTTCCTCTTCAGCCTTTGGGTCACTCTGCTCTCCCTTTTGGGTTTTAAATGTGTTCCCAGAGAAACACCCTTTGCCCCCCATGGAAGCATCACACTTCACTGCTTCCTTCTATGCATTATTAAGCTTCAAAAAAAGCTTTGCAGCTTTTGCTCTTGAAACATGTGCTCATTAGCTGTAATTAAATTTTTAAATTCTCCTTCAGACTTGGATAAGGCACAAGCTCGACTTATGCCCAAAGTTTTTTCTTCTGACTGTTTTTTTATATATTTTATTAGTTTTACTCTTCACTAATTACTGGATGCAATGATGTTTCCAAAGCAGCCAAAAATAAAAGTATTTACTATTCAGCGAGGTATGTGTTAATCTGGCAAACTATTATATTGGCTACAAAGTCTCTTATTTAATATGAATCACTCTGTAAAGTGCCTCAACAGCACAGCTTCTTATTCATTATTGCTTAATTTCATGATATCTGAGATGTGGGATTTCAGTTAACTGGTAATTGAGATCATAAATCAAAATATTTTCAATGAGATTACATGAAACACAAGATGTTCAGGTTTGGAGCATTAAATTCCTGGTAGCTTTCAGCAAGGATGGGTGAGGTCTGCAGGCACATCCCTCTTCCTGCCTCAGGTCCAACACAGGATCACTGGAGAAGGGGGGGGTTTGGTGTGTTGTCCAGTTTCTGTCTGTCTGATGCACTTGCATTGCCTCTGCTGGTGCAGGATTCCCAAGTGACATCTCTCTGCTGTGCTGGATGAGACTTCCCTGTCCCCAGCTCACCAGCAGGAGCACGAGGCCAGTCACAGCACAGTCTCTGGCAGTATCCAGTGGTACAGAGGACAGGACTTGGCTGTGCTACCAGGTTCTGTGCTAACTTGCCAAAAACATCCTCCAAGGATCCTGAGGGTTGCACAGGAAATCTGGGAAGGAGCAGAGATGTCAGACAGGTGGTCTCAACCACTGGCCTATCTTTCTTACTCCTTCCCCTGGAAAACAATGAAAGTCAACTTATGCAGGATGACTAATTCCTTCTAACAATTCTAATTATCACTTTTGTTAAGAAGTCATAGACAGAAGCAACTGGTGGAGGAAGGATTTTAGAAGAGAAAAGTTATAAGACATAGTGACAGATATATTCATTCTCTCTTCCCCATTTGGCCCTACTGACCTCCATCAGCCTTGGATCAATCATATTACCAATTTTCTAACAAAAAGTTACCTGTTTGATTCCTTCTTTTGAGAAAGTGTGTGGGCAAGCTTCCCTTAAAAATCACAAGAACAGCAGTCCTCTTCATGGGGAAATAAGACGTTGTAAAACAAGAATGTCCGCTTCTAAATTTTTCTATTGGAGATTAAAACCTGCAGGATAATTTATATATTTTTAAAGGAAAGGTATTTTGGGGGCATATTCTTTTTGTTTCTTTTCTTGGCTGACTTGTAGCAGTCTTGAAAATAGTGGCTTCATATGGAAATGCTGAAGCAGCACTTGGCAGCGTAGCAGCAGCCACCCGTATCTCCTCCCGTGTGTTTGAGGCTGCCAGCAAGGCCTGGATTACTGCTGGCCTCATCTTACCAGGCAAAATTACTGCTTTTTATAAGGTCAAATGTGTAGCTTCTTCCTACTGGAAAGGCTGAGGAAGGGCAATGAATGATTCATTGCAGGCACTCCAGTGGCACACAGACCCATGGTGTGCGTGGTGTGAGAATGCACCAGTGCAGATTTCCTGTTCGTACAGGCCAAGTTAGGAAGAAAATACCTTTTCTCTACCACCAGAGCACAGAATGGGCTGTTTGACACCAGCTGTCTCTGGATTTTTTTCCTATTCTTTTTCCCTCTGCCCCTTCCAGGGTGTTGTTTGACTTTGTTCCTCACCTGAGGGGTTGAGCTGGGAGATTCAACCAAATCATGGACCATATGGATTTAGAGCAGCTGAAGCATGGAACTCACATTGTGGCTGTTACAGAACCCCCTGTACCTTTGTCCAAGAGCCTCCAAGTTGCTCCATATATCTAGACACTCAAATCCATGGTGTGCACTCTCGTTGCTAACCCCATTCATTGACCCCATACTCTGTGCTCTGTGGTATCTGGACAAAAAGCAGGACAGAAAGGCTACAGGATGGGCAAAGGAAAGAGTGGTGGATCAGAGTTGTTCAGAGAGAAGAGTGTCTTGGGCAAATGTTTCCCCATGACCTTTCAGATCCACAGGTCCTCACACTTCTTCTATGGAATAAGGCCACCTCTTTATTTTAGGGAACAGAGCCATTCTTCTGAGAGCTGAAGAAGTTGCTTGAAGCCTTCAAAGCAGTAGTGCTCTGCTGCCAAAGTAATTTTGTGGATCCGGATATGAGTGGTTTTTCCCTGGCTGTGCCCAACTGGAGGCATAGCTTGCAATTTAGTGCAGGGCTCCTCAGTCCGTGGGTGTGTGTGGTTCTGCCCCAGCATCCAAACCAACTTCATCTTCTGTCTGTAGTCAAAAATTAGAAAGTGACGTTTTCATTCCCGAAAGCTTCCAGGCTTGTAGCTGCTCTAATTTTGGTCAGTGTTAGCTAAAGGCCTTGCTAAGAAGCTCCCCCAGAGGTAAGGGTGGGCAAAGGGTTTAGGCAGTGTAGTTTAGGTCCCTCATCACCTGCCTGGATCACAAGACCCAAGAAGTTTCACTCCTTGAACGCTCACTTCATCCCTATTCTTCCCTTTTTGGTGAGTTTTTCTCTTTCTATGGTTAAAATAGTTCTCAATATCATGATTTGCTCAAGGTGTAGAAATAGACCAAAAATGCATTCCCCAACTGCACTGAAAAATGTTCAGGTCTCATGTCATTATTTTTTAACCAGGTCTGCATTAAAAGTTTTATGAGCTGCTCCAGTTTCGGAAGGTTTCCCGTAAATGAACTTTCCACCACTCTGTGACAGCAGTGTGTTGCCAACACATGGATAATATGGAAAATGAAAGAGGAAAAAAAAAAAAGCCCTTTCCCCCGCCTTTCCTCCATCTGTTACAATACGGGACTGTGGCAGGAAACGAGGTTTTGCAGTTTTATATGAGCAGAAGTGTGTTGTGTGGTTTTTTGGTATTTTTTTTTTTTTTTAAAGCTGTGGAGTGTGTCATTTCAGAGGTCTCTCCAGCAATCTGGAAGCAACCAACTTAAGGCATGGAAAAGACATTATATAATTGCAAAAGACAAAAAAGCCTCCCAATGCTGAGGCCTTGTGGCAGAAGCCAGTCTCTGACCTCACCCTTCTCTGGATCTCTGGAGAACACTGTGTTCCTCTGGCCCCTCGCAGAAAATAGCCTCTGCCAGATTTCAGCAAACAATTCCGGCATTTCCTTCCCCTGCCTCTGGTCTGTGGGTGTTTTGGAGTCTCTCGCATGTGTGGGCAGGGATTCATTAGCTAAAATAAAAACCGTACTACAGAGCTGCAGTGGAGAAAAAGAAAAAGAAAGTTAGGGGGGGAAAAATGCAAGCAAGTGTAATAAGCCTGTGGCCTCAGCTAGTCTGGACTCGATTCATGTTTTAGAATTAATAAAAAGCAAGCCAGAAATAAAGGGGCTCTCCTGGGCCCCATTGTCTCCCCTCTTGTGGTCCCTGGTGCCCCAACCGTGCCTTCGCAGCTCCTGCTGGCAAACCCAGGCCCTGGGTTTGAAAGATCAAGGTCTTTGTTCTTTTTTAGCTTTTCCCAGTATAATCCCTACAGAGATTTAATAGTTCGGTGTTGTTTTTCCTCTGAATTCTCTTTAATTTCCTGCCTGTGGTTTTGGGGGTTTTGTGAGATTTCATGGTTGTAGAGAAATTTTGCTGTTTTCAGTAGCTGTCCTACATGCTCTAAAAACTTTTATTCTAAGAAAAGCCTTAGTATGTCCTAATTTAAATTGCTGGCTCATCATTATTGCCACTGCAATACTCCTAAGGGAGCCCAGATAAATATCTCTCCCCTGGGCATCCTGCCTGCACACTGCTCCTGGGTCTCTGGGGGCAGGAGGACCCCATTCATTTTCAGGCTGTGGATTGGAGACCTTAAATCCCAATGCTGATGTATCCAAGGGGAAGGGAAAGCTACCCTGTTTCTCAAGCAGAGAAGCCAGCCATGCTGCCCTAAACTTTCCCTACAAGTGTACTGGAGTTAGGCTGGTTGTGCCAGCTGGAGCTCAGTACCTTCTTTACAAGCCTCTGCTTCCTGGCTGCCAGGGAAGCCAGTGATAGGCTTTCAATTGCTGCCTTGTTTATTTAAGATCTTCGAACCTCAGAAGGCTCCCAGAAGCAAACAGAGCTTTGGTTGGTCTTGTAGGGAACCTTACATCTTCCTGCTTGGACTCTGCAGCCATTGTTGTACCATTAAGAAACACTGTGTTGCATGTTCCTCAATTGAGCAATTTGGCTGTTGTGGTGCAGGGAGCTCTGTCCTGTGCCTGTCAGCAGTGATGCTTTCCTTGCTTGTAAAGCTTCAAGCATTAATGAACAGGTTGGGACTGGGCACTCACAGGGGTCTGAAGCTTGGCTGTGGTCAGCATGCCACACTGTGTGTTCTGATTCTGCACTGATCAGAACTCCCTGGCACCTGCCTGCTGCTGCAAGGTGAGCTGAGTTCTGGCCCTGCCACTTGCCTCCCTACATGGAGAACCTGCTGCTTGTTGGCAGCTTTTCCTTTTCCCCAGTAAGAGAAACCCTAAATCATTGATGAGTCCTTCACCTTAATGACTCTGCAGCTCCTCCACCAAGAGAGCCAGGCTGAAACAACCCAGAGTCACTGGGGGGAGTAATTCCTGTTCCCTTGTCCTTTGCCAGCAGCAGCAGAGTGTGCAGAAGCCCTGTGGTCTGGTGGATTGAACATGAAACCCTGGGAGCCTGTTTTCTAAGCCCTGTCTCACTGCCTTGGTTCTGGGAAAATGTCTGACATGTTGATGCTCTGGGTTTGTCTCTCCATTGCACCAGAATAAACCTAAAGTGATCAGTAGTTAATGTATTAATATATTTATAATATTACATAATATAGTATCTTGAATAAACAGAAATAACTAAAGATAAATGATTAACAAGCTGTTTGCCTCCCTTGCAATGTGACAGATCCCTGTAACCCTGTGGAAAATGAAGTGGGCATGGGCAGCAAACTAACAGTGACAAAGATGTTGACCATCACCAGGATCCTTCAGGGCACTTTGAAAAACTTCTGCTAAAATTTGGTAGAAACTGATGGATAGGTAGAGAGGATGAGCTGACTCAGAGGGTCAATGTTGGCTGCCCAGTCCCAGCTGGCTTCTTGTGGTGTTTTGTTTTGCTTGGAGGAGCCAAACTTGCCTGTGGGATGATTGCTATGAGCTTTTGAGTGTCTTGAGGAATGTCCATGATGTTTGCCAGGGTGAGGAGCTGGGGAAGGTGGGGAGCATCTCCAAAGCTTATAGAAAGGTAGCTGGGGAAACAGAAGAAACCCAGCTGGGAGAGGGGACAGCAAGAGCTGTACTTGGTCTTTAGGTACAGGATGGGAAGGATGTGAATAATTCCTGCTGACAGCAAAGCTGCTGATTTCCTGGGGACCTGCTTCCAGGACTGCTGAGGCTGACAGGTCTAGAAGGATCACACAGATATCAGAGAGCATTTATGAACCTGATCTCAACCTGGCTATGCTTTGCTGGGGCTTCCACTGGGGAGATATTGGCTCTGTACACCTAACTCCTCCTCTGGGGATCCCAATCCCTTCTTAAACACCTGCCTGATTTCTCAGGTAATTTTTCATTTGCACAAAGTAATTTGATTTTGGAGAGAGAGCATAGAAAGCACTGACAAAAGGCTATTAGCTGTTCCCTCCTGACAAATAACACAGTGTGAAGGGAGCCTTGACATTCCAGCCCTGAGCCTTTGCTCTCAGCAGTGGGGTTTAAGCCATACCCAAAGAGACACCAGTGCAAGCAGCACATTTTCCCCTCTTGAAGGGAATTTGCCTTGCTGCATGATAATGTTCCTCATTATAATTTGCCAGCAATTACTCCAGAGCTTTTCTCCTGTAAACAGCCTGTCAGCATCAGATTTGTCATTCAGTTCTGGGCTGAAGTGTGTGTCTGTGCAATCCTGAAAGCACCTGGTTTAGGGAAAATGAAGCCTGGGTCTGGGGTGTGTTTTCTGACGGATTGACTTACCTGTGTGGCTCAAGCCTATAATCATCCTTAAATGCTGCAAATTAGCACTAAGTGCCACAGAAGTGGCACCAGTGCCTGGTGATCAATGAGGGCTTTGCTCCACCCCTGGAGTTGGGATGTTTTTGG
Source organism: Buphagus erythrorhynchus (assembly GCA_013400855.1). NCBI lineage: Eukaryota > Metazoa > Chordata > Aves > Passeriformes > Sturnidae > Buphagus > Buphagus erythrorhynchus. The sequence continues at coordinate 3,512 of VZTT01043064.1, read as the reverse complement.
GGGGCAACCTGTGCCATTCCTTCCCAATGCAGCCGATTCAGTAGGTCTTCAGCTTGTTCTGTCTCCATTTCCCTGCATGCTGTCAGTAATTCAGCTTTTACTCTAGAAAGTGAGATTTCATGTAGCTGGTGGATGCCTTGGTGTCACCAGGGAAGGAGAGGTAGGGCAGCTGTAAAACTGAGATTTTCCTGCTGTGCAAAACTTCTATTCCCAGTGCTTTTCTTGTCTCACTCTCTCTGCAGGAAATGAGCTGTAGCTCTGACCATGCTCTCCACCATTCCCTATATCCACACAGCCACTGCACAAAGTCATTTTGCTTTGGTATTTCAGCACTTGTCCTTCTTTTGTGTCTTTTTGAACTTGGGACTGCAACACTAACGAAAGTGTCTGATTAGCATCTCCTAGAGTGGTTTTGAGCTAAGGACAAGACTGTAGCCTGCTCCTGGTCCAGGCTCAGAGTGGCAGAATTATGAGTCCCTAGATGTTTGGGGTTTTACCCTGTGTTTCACCAACTTTGTATTCTGTTTCATGTGTTCTGGTTCATTTGCTGAAAACAGATTTTTGTTTTGAAAGAAAAACATGAAAAACATCTCACATGGAAAACAGGAGTGTAAAATACTCAGTTTAAAGTAAAATCCTACTGAATTTCTTTCCTTCCTTTTCATCTGTATCCAGCCCAGTCCTTCAATATCTCCCATACCTAGCACAGCCAATCTGGAGTGGTTAAGGGAATTTCTTGCTTCTGGATCACCAAACAATGGATAGAAGATGGGAGGAACAGGCCTAATGCGTTTTAGCTCAGACTAAAAAATGGACTATTGTTTTAAGTTAGGCTATTTGAAAGGGTTGAAACGACTCAAAATAATTTGCTTCTTTCAATAAGCACCACTTTATGGTGGAAAGATCATAACTTATGTGTTTTATCTTTTTATCATCAGTAGGTTTTTAATATATTGCCATTTATCTCTGGACTGGAAAAGTTCATTGCTATGCCTTTTCTCTCCAAATTAGCATAAATTAATTACTCTTCCCAGAAATGATTGTGGAGAGAATAAAAATGCCTTTTGGTAACTGGTCAGACTTGGACAAAAACCCAAAAGTGAGTGTAGCTTTAAACACAGAGAGAAGAGACAAAGCAGGACCCAGTACTAGATGCCAAACAATAAAGCCTTTAACATGTCTATGGGATTTTGAGGGGACTGTACTGTACTGACCTCTCATTCCTGCATATTTTCTACTGGCAGCATGGCAGCTTGTTCCCTCTCTCTGCTCTTAGAAATCCATCCCATGAAACAGCAACAGGAGGACCAAAGTAAAAGCATGCACTGAACTGATGGCTCTGCATGGGAGGGTGGTTGGGACTCTGAGCTGGTGCTCCTGGGGGTGAAAATGGTCCAAGGCTACTTAAGGCTCCTGATCTGGCTGGGCCAGCTGGAAATATTGCTGCCACTCACCAGGAGTAATGTCTACACCTCTCATGGAAGGGGGGTTGTCTCGACCCCCACATGGCTGTTTCCTTCCCTGCATGGGCTGCTTTGGCCAGTCCTGCTGGGGCAGCTCTGCCATGGCAATGGCACTAAACACACAGGAAGTTAGAATGGTTTTGCTTAGCCATTGTTTGTAAAATAAACCCTTGTGCACAACCTAAATCCAACTGCAGATCACCAGCTTGCTGCTGCACGTAGCTCTGGAGAGGTTTTGGTGACATGTTTCCAAAGAGACCTCGTGATGAGGATGGGTTTGCAGAGTCTCCTTTCCACTCCAGCATGGACAGTGGTTGTCACACCCACACAGAGCTGTCACTGTGCTGTGTCTGTGTCACACTGAAGGCATCACCCATGGTATGAAGTGCTTGGTGCAGACAGAGTGAATCTCTGGCAAATGTCCCTGCTCTGGAGCCAGAAGGCTTGGGCAGAGCCTTTGTCTCCTGACAGTCACATTGGTTCTGTCTGAGCTTGACAATGACTTGGATACAGAAGCCTTACCCCTGCAGGAGGAGGAGGAGATGTTTAGGGTTGATGACTGGGGGATGAGCACCCTCCTTGCAGGGTGGTGTGAGTGCAGTGGCCCTGCTGCTGCAGGTGTGAGGCATGACCAAGAGTAAAGGTGGCATGGATGACTTTGTGTATTAACAAAGGGACACCTGATTAGTAAAATGGTAATTACCTTTGGATCTAATAAGTGTAATTATTGAGTAATTCACTGGAGTATATAATGAGGTCGGAATATTTTTAGCTTGTGAGTGAGTTCTCTGCAGTCCCTCAGTGCCATGCTCCCAGTAAAGAGCACTTAGGCAGCACTGATGGCCTGTAGCTTTTACGAAATTACTGTGATGCATCTTTAAAACTGGCAGCTTTATTAAAAAGGGAGGTGGGAGGGGATGCTATTATCTTAACACAGCCAGGTTAGGAGACAGTGTGCATTTCAGAAGGGCCCCAGTGCACTGTGAGGCTTGAGAGCTGGGGGTACAGCCAAATGCCAGAGATGCTGAGATTTGTCTGGGCCATTTTGAGCTGAAGGTGCTGCTGTTCCCTGATCTGGGTGGTGGGGCTGAGCTCATCCAGTGCTGACATGGACACTGCCTGGCCATATTGTGTGTAGTAAGAGCAGGACAAGGAGCCTTTGTCCAAGTCCTGGAGGATGCTACAGCACAGAAACCAGTTGAGCTGGACCAGTGCTTTAGCCCCACTTTTGCTGCTTGGCTGCCCAGTGACTAGAAAGGGAGAGGAAACAGCAAATTTTTTGGTGCAATAGATGTTAAAAAGATAAACATAAAAGTCCAGGAAATCCCACTCATGTTTGCTGCTTGGCCAGGATATGTTTCCATGTTCAAGCACAATTTCAGAGTAGCTGCCCCTGCTCCTCCTGGTGCAGTATCCCAGGGCACACCAAGCCTCGGGAAAGCAGGGCCTTTGGGCCCATGTCAGCACAAGCACCTCTGTGTCATCCTTTCTTTTAATACCTCTGCATAACAAATAACAATTAATATTATTTATGAGGGCAAAAGAGAGATGACACTGGCACCCTGACCTGTGCTTGGATGATTTCAAGCGGCAGTTTGTGACTTATGTGACAAACTTAATCTTTTGCTCCTATTAAAAACTTTCTTCTGCAAGGTTTCCCCCCTCTCCACCTCACCTAAGTATGCACTTTGAACAATGCTTTTCTAAATTCAGATGAAGGTGTTCAAAGCTGAGTGATGAGGGCTCTGCCAAGCAAGCACTCGCAGTCCTTGTGCCTTTGTGGCAGAGTGGGATGCTGATGGGATGGCTGCTTGGGTGCTTGGATTGTCATTGCAGGTTGATGGAGATGGTTGTTTAATAGAATCAGAATCACAGAATCAAGGAGGTTGGAAAAAACCTTTGAGATTCATGGAGTCCAATCTTTGACCAAAACACCACCTTGTCAATGAGAGCATGGCACTGAGTGCTGCTTTGAACACCTCCAGGGATGGTGACTCCACCACCTCCCAGGCAGCTCACTCCAATGTTAACAACCCTTTCTGTGAAGAA
>VZTT01043062.1:7695-25966 GCA_013400855.1 Buphagus erythrorhynchus | reverse complement strand
GGTCCTTTCCAGCCCAAGCCATCATATGATGCTACTCCATGCATGTACCCAACCAGTACAAGTTATCCAGGTACATGCTCTCAGGTGGCATCTCATCCTTACCTGGGATGGAGGGTCCACACAACAGATAGAAGACCTGCCCATGCACAGGGTGCCCACTTGACTCTATCACCAGTAGAGGCACTTTCATATGGTGTTAGGGCTGTCTCTTCTCAGAGGTGCTGTCTTCCTTGGTCCTAATGCACTCTGCATCATGCCAAACTGAAATAAAAAAAAGATGTCTCAGACCTCAGATGTGGCTCCCTGTGAGCTGGCAGCAGGCAAATGGGCTGGCAGGTACTGTGGTCAAATATAGTGGTGGGCAGGACAAGCAGAGGGATCTGGGGGGAGGTGGATACAGCATGTGCAGCCATGGGGTGGGACAGCAGCAGGCTCTCTGGATGGCAGTGAGCTGTTCCTTACCCAGGTACTTCCCTGAGAGCAACTAACCTACCTTGAAGTATGAGGCATTTTCCAAATATAACTTTTTTTTTTTTTAATTCATGTAAGGAAAGCAAATCACCCAGGCCACAGTCAAGAATGATTTTCAGGGATCATTTTCATAGATTCAGTGACAAAAGACAAGAGTGCTACAAGAAGCTACCACCCAGAGGCTTACAAGCCCTAGGCAAAGGTAAGTGAAGAGCACTAAAACCAGGGTGCAGCAAAGAGGTTATCTTGTTATTCATAGGAAAGATCCCGAGAAGGTAAGAAATAGAAGCTCCAGGCTCTACCACAGCTGGGAAAGAGAGCTTGGGAGGGAAGCCTTTGCAGCTCTAGGGAAGGAAACCAGCCCGATCTCATTGTAGATGTACACAACACTGATGGATCAAAACTCTCCATTAGCAGCAAACAACAAGAATGACAAGAAGCATGAAGCTGTGGTATGTAATTGCCCTGAATATATCTAAGCACTGCTTCCTCCAGAGACAGCTGCTGTCTTGTTGCCTGCAGAGGGACGAGCTGCTACCGGTTTTGCTTTCCGCACCTCTGAGTGACGGGCAGAACTTGCAAATGTGCCAGCAAGGACAGATGATGCAAAGGGCACTCACTAGCTTTCTCCCTCAGAGGAAGTCAGGGAGAACAGAGGGCTGAGTGCTCTGGGGGCTGGTAAACACAAATGATACAAGAGAGTAAAAGTTAACGTACCACAGCAATGACAGTGCAGGGGAGGTGGAGCTGGTCTGTTCCAAACCTCTGATACTCACGGTGAAAAAAGGAGGAGGGCTGGAACAGTTCCTGTTGCTGGGGAACATCACTAAGGTCTCTCTGTCCCTGTCAGCCACCGCTGGGATATGTAAAATGTGCTCCGCTAGCAAACTAAAAATTGTTTTCTACAAAGACAGCATTGACTTCCTGGCAACATCTGCCTCTTTTCTGGCACCTGCATCAGACGGTGCAGGTAAGCTCACAGTAGAGCTCCACAAGTGCCCAGGTCCCAAGCATTTCTTTCCAGAGCTGAAGTAAAAAAAAAGATACTGAACTCTGTGCAAGGTCATGGTACATTGCTCTGAGCCATCCTGTAATGCCTCCCACAGCAGAACGGATGTGGGGTCCAAACAAGCAGGAGAGGCTACTCAGATCCTCATCAGCTGACATTTCTACTGCAGTTGCAATATGGATCCTTATTTGGGTTGCAGGAGTTAGACATGCATTCCAAAGAACCGTATGTGGAAACAGCAGCCATTTCATTCCCAGCATCACAAAGGAGCAAGAATACTGTGCCCTTTAACCAAAGTTTAATTTGCAATTTTACCTGAGTGTGACAATGCACCAAAATATATACAATACACTGAGTAAAAGAAAGGTACCCATTATGACTTTTCTAGTAGTTTCTAAGACTGATGTCTGCTAAATCAGAGTTATGTTCAAAATTAATTTGCACCTTTCAGGAATTCACCTCTGCTTCACTTTGACATAGGGGGATTACTAGAAAGAGGTTGAAAAATTGTATTGGGGCTGCCTACTCAATCTCCTTCAGCTTCTGGAAAGACAAAAGTGGTCTTTCTATTTCCTCATGTGTCTTTCCCCCAGTATCTTTGTCTTCCTTTTTCTTGCTATTTATTCCCCTCTTCTTCTTACTCCCCTGGCCATGGGATCACTGACGTGAAAGAAAATAATTAGGTGAATGAGTGTCCTCCTTTCTTTGTAATATCTTAATAGACATTATGAAATAGCGAAGAAAAAAAAAATCAAACAGTCAAATTCATTCATCCGTCGTTCCCTCCTGTGCAGAGGGAAGGACACGGGGCCGCGCAGGTTCCCGGGGCGGCCCAGCAGCGGGGACTCACCGCTCGGTTCAGCAGGAACAGCTGGATGCTGCGGCGAGGGCGGGGATTAGGGCGGCAGCACCGGGAGCACGACCGCAAGGCAAGGCCGGAGCAGAGGAGCGGGCGGGGCGGAAAGGCAGGAGCGGCTCCCGGGGCGCTCGCTGCCCGCGCGGGCCCCGCGCCCGCCGGCCCCGCTCCCTCACACCGAGCCCCGCCGGGCTGCGGCGCCCCCTGCCGGCCCCGCCGCACGGCTCCGAGCCGCGAGCGGCGCCCACGGAGAGAAACCCAAACCACTGTCCGACGGAGAGAGGAAAATCCACATCAACGGGCTGAACCAAGCAGATCTCCAAAGTGCCAATACCCAAATATCATCTTTCTACGCAAGAATTACGGGTCATAGCAAGTCCGGTTAAAAATAGGATAGATGACCATCTTCGGCAATACAAGGAAGCCATGCAATAGGCATTCCACTCACTCAGACCAGGTGTGTGGTGGAGGAGCAAAGACACTGCTCTCAGGTCCTAGACAGGCTCACAAGGATACACTGTCTTGGAGAGAGTGAACTGGATTTCTCTCAGGCCAAACTGCTCTAAGAAACAGCCTCCAACCACTAAGCAAGGCTCCAGTTCCCCAGTTTTTACCAGTTGCAGGCCTTAGGCTGACACCAACAGCAAGAAACAGTGGACTGCAGCAGAACATTTACCCTTTGCCATCCTTAAATCAGTCTGCAAGTGCTGTTTCTCCTTTTTTTATATTGACAGCTGAAAGCTCAGCTGCTTCTAAAAAACACAACAGTTACAGAACTTTTAATCTTTTCACCGAGGCGCATTTGCTAACATTAAAAAATAAAAGGTGCTGTTTTTCCTCAGGGACATTTGCTCTGTGTTCTCCTCACTTATTCTTAAATTGAGGCTGGAAGCAGCTATGGGTCAAGTGTCACAGGCAAGCAGAAGAAATGTGGCAGATGCTTTGTTTGGGTTTTATACAAAGGAAACATCCAATGTTTGAAGACACAGAGCTGTCCAATGATCATTGTTTATGTTCTAAGTGATTTTTGTCAAACTCTAGAAGGCAAGATAATGTTGCCTCTGTGTGAGTGTGAAATATTTGCTAGAACAGAGAGCAGCTGAGTATTTTTAAACTAGTATCACTGTATCAAAAAGTGTTTAATGTAAGCACAGTCATCATGAGGACTCCACCCAATGCTGCACTTGGCTATTAGATAAGGGATGGCAGAAAATTAGAAATTACTGATTAAACCACGATAGATAAGGTTCTTCCTAACAACATATGATGAATGAAAAATTACTGAGCACAAAGACAGTACAAGAGTGTTCTGGGCTTTGAAAAACATTCAAGAGAAGGGAAATCACTGATAGAGAAAATACTTCAACATAGACAAAACATTTTAACTGTAGAAGAAAGGGCATGTGGTACTTATTTATGCAAAAGCACGAAAACAGGGATGATGCTGGCAGTACAATAGGAATAGTTGAGGTTATTCTTTGCATAGCTACAAAAGAATCTTTAAACAAGAGCATCCTCCATTAAAGGATGATTTGAGTAAACTTAAAACAGTCCTTTTAGAGAATATGTGAGAATGACATCTTAAGAGAATGTAATCGTGCAATAAATGACAACAAGTGAAAAAAGGTTTTTTATTTCTCAGTGTTTCTCCACTGTCAATACTGTCCTTTTGCTCCAACATGTTGCAAAAAAACTCTCTGCCTTTTCCATTTTAAACAGCTACAATATTTACAGGCTGTTTCCAATAACACACGCAGACACATACACACTCACAGACACGCAGGTACACATATCCCTATCCCTGGCAATGTAACCGTTTGCTGGTAGAGGCAATATATATTTTCATTGTCCATTAAAAACCAAAGCAATCCTCTCGTTTATGCTCTACTCCCCTCTCCATTTCCTAACCAGCAGCTATTGTCAAGCTTTCTGGGGCATCTGTGTAAGAACTTACATATCCAGCTATTTGATTGCCATCTTTCAAAGTTGTGGCCTATGTGTACTGGGCTTATCTGTTCAAACTGTACATACCAGAAGTCATAAAAATTGCTCATATTCAAATGTTCATGACCAAGTGATGTAGGTATACTCCCAAAATCTTTTGGGGCAGCCATCTTAATCACCTTTTTAGAAATATGCATATCATGCTGGGGTGAAACAAGACACATGCTTTACCTTCCACCAAGGTGTTATGTACCCACTTTTTTACTAAGGCACCAGGAATTACCAGTATAATTTCAGAAAGAGTCCAGCGCCACTGAATGTACTGCATTAGAATATCAAATAGCAAGCCAGACAAGAAAAGAATAGATGCCTATATAATAGGTATAAAATTCCTTAATAAAATTAAGTACATAAAACCTGTGGTGGTACAACCCCAAATCCAATAGAAGTTGAATTATTATTAATGGTATGAAATGTAATTTATCCAGCTCCATTTTGTGAATGGAGAGTTCTGTAATTGAGAAAGATCTTTAGTGTCTTTGTTACCTACACTCCTAGGTTGCATGGTGGTGTGTGCATTATCAGAGAAAGCTGAATCAATCATAAGGCATCTCTTCCCCCCCCTTGCTCAAATCCAAAGCTTTATGGCCTCTTGCCAAAGGGCCAAAGGCATGGACCTGTGCCACAAGTCTTCATCCGTCACCTCACCAGTCATCCAGGCTTCTTAAAGAGTTCTTCAGTTCCCAAAGGCATTGTGATCATGGGACAAGGAATGACTGGTGAGAACAGCACTCTTGAGTGGAAAACTGACATCACCACTCAGAAAACACGCCAGATGTCCCAGGCAAAGTGGCTGTAGGACCATTCAGCCTACATGGAATTACCTCAAGAAATAATCATCACCATCATCTTCCCAAACACTGAAACCATTTCACACATGCTGGACCATGAGAGAGAGAGCCCCAGAATCCAGCACTAGTATCATCCACTGCAAGTAGCACAGAAGTCCAGGTGTCATCAGTGGTGTCACATACACAGTTCTAGGTTTTTGGGTTTTTTTAAAATCAGAACATTTAAAAAGATTTCACAGAGAAGTGAAATGGGAAAAGGTTTTAAAATACCATGTAGTAGCCATTTTTACTAATGAACATTATCTGATTAAAGGGGTTTTCAAGCGCTTTTCTGCAACTGAGTGTTTTAGGGAGAAGTCCTTACATATGTACACATAGATACCACCTCCAAAGAAATCTGAGAGAAAGAAAATAGATTGGGATTTACCTGGAAGCTACAACAGTAGGACTTAACTGGAATGTTCTTATGGCAAGAGAATATCACAGTGCAAGGGGACAGAGTAAAAGCAAACATCTGTAAAGGTTTTTATGAAAGTCTAGAAAGATCAAAAAAATTCTGCTCTATGGTAAGGTTCAATTTGGACTGACAGGACTAATTTGAAAATACCCATCTTTTCCATCCTTACAGCAGCAGAAAAATACTACACATCAAGACAAAGGCCAAGAAAATAAAATATGAAATAATTTCCATCTAGACCAGAGGTTTCCATGGACAGATCTACCCTGTACAGAAGTGTGCCCACATGGCCAAGAAGGCCAATGGCATCCTGGCCTGTGTAGCCAGCAGAACCAGGGCAGTGATTGTCCCCCTGTACTCAGCACTGGTGAGGCCCCACCTTGAGTGCTGTGTCCTGTTTTGGAACCCCCAACTTAGGAAGGACACTGAGATGCTCAAATGCATCCAGACAAAGACAACAACTCTCTAGTGAAGAGTCTGGAGCACAAATCCTATGAGGAGGCTGAAGGAGCTGGGGTTGTTCAGCCAGGAAGAAAAGGTTCAGGGGAAACCTTATCACTCTCCACAACTCCCTGAAAGGAGGGTGTAGCCAGGTGGGGATTGCTCTCTTCTCCCACGTAACCAGCGCCAGGACAAGAGGACTCAGCCTTAAGCTGCGCCAGAGGAAGTTTAGGCTGGACATTTGGAAGAAATTCTTCACAGAAAGAGTGACTGGGCATAGGAATGGGCTGCCCAGGGAGGTGGTGGAGTCACCATCCCTGGAGGCATTTAAGAAAAAAACTGGATGTGGCACTTCATACCATGGTCTAGTAGTTGACAAAGTGGTGTTCAGTCATAGGCTGCACTCTATAATCTCAAAGGGTCTTTTTCAATCTAGTTAATTCTGTGTGATTCTGAGTTAGAAGAAAACAAACATTTTTGTCACTTGCACACTGGAAACCAAAGACAAACTCTGTACAAACCAACACACAATCATATGAATCTTAACAAGTTCAGGAAAAGCTTTAGAGTTAATTTTCCAAAGCTTTATGGAAGAGTGAAATTTCAACTAGGTGGCTTCTCTTGAGCAGATCTGGAATAGGTATGAGCTCTATGTGAACAGCTTCACCACAGATGTTAGCTGAGTACCTGAAAGGAAGTGTTAAGCTGTCCACATTAAAATCCATCTCCTGAAGGCAGCACACCAAAAGCTTAATGTTTTATAAAAAAAGAAATATTCATCGATTCTTTTTGCCCTTGAAAGTATCTCTCTCTTTCCCTATCTGCTGTTTGCCAATCTAATTCCAAGCAGACACACATATGCACTAAAATTTCCACATTAACAAACCATTAATTCCTATTGCATCTTTTACCAGCAATGGACATTGTCCTTACCTCGCCCCGAAGGGAGTGAGAGAGATTGTTCAGTCAGGGTTAACACACTGAAAGTTGTTTCAGACAGCTTTAGAAAAAAACAAAGCAAAAATACCTAACCTATATATTTTGGTTTTCACTCATTTGTTTAACTCAAGGCTTCAGACCAAGGGAAAAAGAAACAGCTGTGCAACTAATGTCAAATAGGGGCTTATTTTCAAACAAACTTCTCCCTTTTAACTGAAGCAATGTCCTTAATGATACAGAAAACCTGGAAGGTTAATTAATTGAAGGTATTAATTATTTAGAAGTATTTACCTGAAGTGAAGGACATAGAATAAAACCTTCAGTAAAAGGCCTTCAGTTCAAAACTTAAAACATTTTTTTCATCCCTGATAGTAGCGTTACCAGGCTGCTACAGAAGTTGCATCTACTGCACTACATTTTCACATATGCAGGAGATTAATTCAACTACTCTATAATGTGATACCTATGATAAATAAATTTGCTGTTGCACATAGTTTCAAGGGTAGCAGATCTGTGCATTTAAACCATGATTAAATGGGACCGTATATGAATAAAGTGAATAGTAATATGCAACTTTAAGTTGAACAGCATTTCAAGGATGAGTTTGCATATGTCTATGATGCAAGCAAGGTCCCAATATCATTCACTGGAAACAGTAACTGGAATTGAGTAGCTACCAGGCACACAGACTTACCCTTTCATGGCTAGATGGCATACAGTGACTTGAGCTGGAATACCAGTGTTTCTTAGGTAGCTGTTTCTTCCTTTTTTCTTATCCCATGTAATTTCACTCTTACATTAGGTACATAATAGACAATGTTTCTCTGATGTCAGAGAATTAATTATAATAACCTCTGTGGTATATCAGAAGTCTCTCCTAGTTACGACACATATAAAGAAGTGGAAGTGACTGGGAAAAAGATGGCTGCTCCCAAAAGCTAGAACTGTATGCAAATTCCCCACAGAGTCCTATATAATTACAGGTCAGAAACAGGAAACAATCACAACAGGTACGTTTCTTTCTTACTGATTAAGAAAAGTGAGTCATAGGAACTGCAAGTCAAGAACAAACCAGTTTCCCTCTCACACTTCCATGATAGTTCTGAGTTACTTGTTTCCCTGAATACACACTTTTAAAAAAATACAATAAAACCTAGGATATGTAACACATGAATAATTCAACTTCACAGTTATAAATACTCAAATTACACTTACATAGAATATATAATCACAGAAAATAAAATTCAAGTCATAGAAAAGAATGAAGACTAAAGGGAAAGAAAAGGCAAGGTGGTAAAAGTGATGCAAGTTCAGGGCTGTGCCTTCTATAAAAGATCATTAAAAGCAGAAGTCAAGTTTTGTTGGGTTCTTTTTTCATTTTGTTTGAGGAGTTGTTGCTGTTTCTTCTTTTTAAATTGGATAGAATAAAAAAACCTTCAAGCATCCGTGAAATAATCATGGACCTGCACCTCCCACTACAAAACTAAAACCACCGTGTTTGCCAGAGAAAAGCCAATGAAACAACACAGCCAGCTCTGGGCGTAAAGAAGCAAAGTAGCCATGGCTAGTGAAGGGAAGACAGATGGTAAGTCACACTGGGGCCCACTTGAAAGCTAGATGTGTTGTACAGGCTTGAGGTACCACTGCCACCACAAAAAAGTCTGATGTAGTACAGGGATACTCAGGTGCTTTTCTACACATTTGTTACTTTACCATTTATTGTGAAGAGGATGCAGCAAATGCACTTGTACGAAATACAGAACACAGAACCAAACCCATGGCACAGCCCTTACCATCAACATGTATATGGAGAGGGAGGGGATTAATCCCAAAGGCAATTTAAATAATGGTATTTTATATACTTATATTTATATATATAAATAAATGTTCTCAGCAATCTCAGGGCTGTTTTTAGTGCATTGCTGTAAAAAAATTAGTGCAGTTCTCATTAATGTTTAGCTCATAAGGAATAAGAATCTATACATCTGTTCAGTCTCTTCTTGCCACACCTGAAACCCTTACACTGTTTCACCAAACTGAAGGTTTGTAGTCAATTTCATTAAAATAAGGTGGATGAATTCCACGCACTCTGTGACAAGACATGGCAATTTTTGGCAAAACAATTAGAAAAATATGAGGTGCTCTGATCTTAGAACTGAAAAGTTTGTTGATTTAAAGCATTACGCAATGCATAACAAAATTTATAAACAAAAGATATGTCTCAACAAATCTATCCTTCATGCAAGTGTTTCTTCAGCAGCTAACAACTTAAAAAAATTTCTTACACTTGTTTATTTGGGGAAAGGGACTTAGACAAATCTGTGTTTCAAGTCCTTTCCTACAACCGGACCAAAGTTTCGTGTCCTGGGAGCTGCTTCTTCTGGACCCTTCTCTCTTCTGAACCATTGGAGAAGGGGAAGTTTCAGTCTCAAAGAGATTTACACTTCAGCCCCAAGTTCAAGGACTCCAGTTTCAACAACAGCAACATATTTATCTTCAATTTGAACCAGCAGGATGGTTTTATCTATATGTGACCGACTACTTGGATCTCTGCTGCAAGGCACCCAGCGGTGAATCACCTGGGGGGAAAAGAAAATAAAGTATAATAAAATGTAAGCTCCACAGGGAAAGCTGTCATATCAAAGTTGTGGCTGATAACTCAAGACCCTTACAGGACCAAAGGAGCAAAAATACAGGTGCTATACTGACTTAGTTGCTCATTTTTCAGTGACAGCATACCCACAGATGAACTGCATGTTGAAGTCTTGCTGAAGATCTGCAGTTTAAAATCACATTTAGGTCTTCTACAACCATGAGAGCAGCAGTCTGATTTAGATTTGAGCAGGAACAAACAATTTGACCAAATCAGAACCAAACAGTACATTCAAAGTGAATAGCAACTGAAAAAACTGCACAGAGATATCTGGGATATTCTGATGCTCAATTTGTAATAATCTTAATATACCTCAGTGTTGTGCAGCACAGAGCTGCAGTTTACCAGGAGTCAGGTGTAAACTACTGTCTCTTACAAGTAAAAGTTCTTGCCCTAATTTTGCTACCTATGCACTGTGAATTCAAGGTTGATCTTCTAAATCAAGTCATTCAAACACAATTTTAAATTAAAAATATTACAAAGAAGGGGATCAGAAACAGTGCTACAAATTATTGTACAATACTCTCGTGGATCAACAGAATTTAAGTACTTTGATTTGCTACTTCCAAGGATCCTGCCTGATATTGACTGCCAGAAGGTCCCTTTTTCACACCCAGTATGCCTCTGTTCATCTGCCTCCTTAAAAACACACCCTTAACTTCTGGGTGCCCCAAAGGAACCATAAAGATGCCCCATTAACAAGGGTGTAAGTACCATAAGCTTCACAGAAATAGAATTATCTTAAATTTTCCAGTTGTGGGAAAAGAACCCTTAATTCAAGACAAAGTAAGTCAAAAACCAAGCAAAACTAATTTTTACAAATTCCACAGCAGTAAAGTTTTCAAGAGTCATAAAGATATAAAGGAAAAAAAATTACAGAAAACCACAATCTTCCAAGATCAAATCCAAGAGACTCAATCTTCATTATAAACAGCTGGCAATCTCTCTTAACAAAGGGTGAAGGACATTTAGCTTTGTCCATTGCATGAGATCTATGCTGCATAGATACAGGGAGAGCATTTCATCTTTGGCTCCTCTTTGATGCAACAGTGTGATATTTAAGTGTCTGTTCAAGTCTGACTTCAAAGTGTCCACAGAATTTTTATACTGCTGTATGGAATGAGACCAGGAATCCTGTCCCCAGACACAATAAAAAGTTTTCCAGTGAAGTCCCAAATACTACATCCTTGATGTCCAATTTAACATTGGTGCCTTTGAGATAGCTACAGACATCAATATCACAGCTCCTTAAAAACTGTGTATATGCAAGAAGTTGTACAGATTAAAACTCATCTCTGCCATATTGCCACACTCAGTTTTACCATCTCTTCTATCATGACTGGCATTTATCTGATACCTGCAAAATCTTGTCACTAGGTAGTCAAGAGGTGGTAATAACCTCTTGGTGGAAAAGGGCTCTTCTACACCCCAGTATCATGTATCATAGAAAGATAATGCTGGGCATACCCTCTCAAAACTGGAAATTACCTACATTTCAAAGAGGACTGCTAAATCTAATTTCCTTGAAGAAACCTTAAAATATCTTTCTGTCTTATATACAACTTGCACTGCACACTTGGCAAGACAAAAAGCTACGTTAGGAAAAATGCTTTTTTCTATGTAGCAGCAAAGTTTTAAACTACTGAGTGCTGAACTTCATACTGAGAGTAGACATAAGGTAAACTGCTTAATGAGCAGCAAACTCAGCAGGTAAGAATAATTCCTGCCTATTTGCAGAAATGACCACAGCCACAGGATCAGAAAGGGAAGACTGTCCTAAGAGCTTTACTGATACTAGTATGTTTAACCACCAACAGCTGAAGCAGGCACTGGAAACTATGTCATCAAGCTAAATCCTTTCCTCCTAATCACACACAGGATAATCTGGTGCTTTCCCCCCTTTCTTCTTAGGTTAAAAGATGCTCTTCTAAAAAAACCTGCCTATATGCTGTACCAAAAATAGATGAGAAGCATTCAGAACAACAGCTTACTCTGACCTTTAAATCCTCTTGTTTTAATCTTTCTATAGCATCAATCACTGTACATGTCAGCATGCTGCAATTCACTAAACACACTCACAAACTCCTGAAAAAAACTGTCTAGTGATACCAGGCAAGAGACCATTTTCCAATGTAACACTTTACATTCACCATCTTTACAACATTCTTCATCTGCAACAGTATGTCTAAACCCAACATAACTGAGAATGTTTACAACAGCATTCCCCTCACAGGTGTTACCTACAATATAACCCCGCTGTCCTAAAAGTGGATTGTCAACTCTAATAGATTCCTTCCATGAATAATTGCGTTTCCAGGGCATTTTCTTCATGTAGATGCAACAGCAAGGTAGATACAGTGTACACTGTGTTACTGGCATATCTCCATTTCTTACCTGAAGTTTGCACAAATATCCGCAGTGATGTGGATTTTCAAATGGCAAAATCTATCCCTAAAAGCAATTTCTAAATAATGCCTCCAACTGAGGTAAGCAGTCAAAGAAATTTCATCAAAACTGATCTATTCCAAATGAAAATACAGTTGTATTGATGAGCAAATGCAGACACAGTGTCTCTGACTCTTCCCTCTATCACTGAAAGAATACTGGAGCATCTTTACAGACATCAAGATCTTAAAAAAAAAAAGTACATCTCAGTAAAAAACCAAAAAGCTTCAAAGACCACACAGCGTTTTTTGCTCATAAAAGGAGCCTAAATTGGGAGATAAGTTTTCTAGCCAAGAGTGAATTTTTGTAAACTGCNCATAGGCTTTCACGTGTTTTGGTTAGAACAATTTCCTTCCTAAAGAAAAGTAAACACCTATCATGTATCTATTATATAACAAAGACACCTAAAGACAATCTTACTTGGCTCTATTTTGATCAGAATAATTTAAAAACAAATATTGTTAATCTTTCAATTAAGGACTTGTTAGTAAATTGATCTTTATTTGTTCAGGGATTGACAGTTTAAAGAAAGGAAAATGAACGCTGGATGAATGAGAGCAATGCCTGAGATCATGACAAACTGAAAGAAGGCAAGGAAGGAGTGGTGGCTGACAACATTTGAAACATCATCCTGCATCTTTTGCACAGAGCTGCAGAAATAGCTCTCTGCCTCAAATTAGGATTCTAGACCTGCTCTTTCAACAACAGTGACTTTGAGGATAGCCACTGATCTAAATTACCTACTACATCAATCTTTGCATTGACATATAGGCAGACTGCCACAGAACCAAGACTGCCTTTTTTAAGGTTAGCTTGTCAACTTCCAAGCAAAACTTACATGGCCTTCCATGCCTTCCTGAGGACTCCAGTCTTTCCAGCTGTTTCTTCCAGCTTTTAGCCGTATCACCTCATCTGGCCACTGCAGCTCTTTCCTTTTTGACACGTTGATCCCTTCCAGTACTTGACTGGGATCCATTAACTATAAGTAGGAATTGAGTTTTGACTGTTAGTTCAGCCAAAATTTAAAAGAAACAGATAAATTGTAACCTTCTGCATAATTCCAGATAACTGACTTTAACCCACTAAAAGTGATTTCTGATCAATTTCAAGATTGGAAACTTGAGCTCCAGGCTCTCCAAGCCCAAACAGCACTTAATTTGGAAATGATTCTGTGGTTTCAGATATAGCTGACAATATGCCAGTCCACTGAAGCAACAGCTCTGGTTCCCTTCCCCACTTCTTTCAGTTATACTAGCTCATGGCAGGGTTGGGGAGCTGGCACAAGAAAAGCATTGGCAGCACACAGTCTAGTAGCAGGGAAAAGTTAAGTGATGACGAGCTGTTATAATCGGCTCATTACTTCTTACATTCGTTGTTAGGCAGAAGAAGTATTTATCTACTAGCTGGTTAGTTGAGACCCACCCTGTGTTTTGAAGTAAACTGGCCTTTCCACAGGGCAAGCAGGAGAAAACTCCTGAAAAATTCTTCCTAATTAAGGACAGAAAACTCCATAATGCCCATTATCCAAGAGCATATAATCACTTAATGCTCCTCACACAGAGGATCTAGTAAGCAGCTTCATAGGAAAGCCCTTACCTGCAAACAAAAGCTACTAAGCACAGACCTGAAAAATTAATTTAACTTGGCCCACTATGATGCAATTTACCAATGATTACTCTAAACTGAGGTGGTATCAGCAATGAAATCATGTTTATTATTATCTAACCTCTTAAATACACTTCTTGAGGTTTCCCACAAATATAATGCCAAAGACATGTATGTGGGGCTAATAAAAGCTAAGGAAGCAGGAATACACTTTTTTGGATTTTCACAAAACAAGTAAGGCTGCCATGATTAACTTAGTCAATAGTGAAATGTTTGCTGCTTAGTAAACCGTGAAGTGGATATAACCAAAGAATAAATACATATGAACGTGAAAGCAAGTATTTTTACACTTTTGTGGAAAATCTACTTGGCTTCAAACAAAAAGGCCTTCTACTCTGCAAATAAACCTGTTTAGCTTTACCTGCTGTAATGTATAAAAGGTAAACTAAATATGAAGTGGAACTGAGTTCCACTGACATTCTCAGAGCTGCGCTACAGCAAAACATAAAAACAATGTAAGCAAGGAACATGCAGGAAGGCTGCTTGTCCAGAAAACTTCTTCTTTACATTAATTCTCCAAACATAACTGCACAGAAACTGTATACCAGATATTCCAGAATGCGTATTCGAAAGCAATTTCAACAACATACAAAGGAACAACTAATAAAAGCACGTGGAAACGTAAGTTAACTTGTTCTTCTAGACTATTCACCTGGATTCTGTAAATAACGTCATCCTTTTTGGCTTGCATTTGATTTGCAGGGCTTGCACTGCCACCTGACTGAGTTTCAGCTGCATTACTCCCTCCTTCTGTCCCTAGAAAGCCCACAAGGGCATGCTGTTTACAGGCTGGGATGCTTTGGCTGGAGCTGCTAGAAGAGGGCAGTCCATGCTGCATGCTGACCCCAGTCTGGCCAGTAGGTTCCATTTGGTTCACCATAGATAGGCGGGACTGGATGGATGAAGGGAGGTTACGAAGGGAAATCTGACTGGTGGAAGAGCGCCGGCAAGGCACAAAGCCGGTTGTGGATGTGCGGAGAGATGAATGACGGCTGCCGTAGCAGTAGGATGAATGGCTAGCTACTGAGGCACGGGCAGGGGAATGTCTGACAAGGCTGGACTGCACAGAGTGAGAGCTGTGACTGGTGCCTAAAAGTAAAAGATACAGAGTCAGGAAAGTTTGATAAAGCCTCCCACACACAACAGATTGCCAACACACAAATGTTTTAGTGCACAGATATACAAACTGATTTGTCTAACCAACATCATCTGAAAGAGATGTATTGCAGAAGATCTCTGCTGCATCTCACATAGCAGAACATTTCAATACATTCATCTTATCTCAGAATTTCATATTCTGTTCAATTCACAATCCCTATCAGACAAGTACCTTGAAAAATGCTTCAGTCTTCCGCTTTCCACTTTAACAATTTCTTACTTAATATTATCACTTCAGTTTACCACACTTAAGGCAGTAAGAGAGGTACAGATGCCCATGTGTCAAAATACTGACTATTCTTTCTTAATATACTTGATTACATATTCAAAGTTTGGATCAGAAAATTTGTTAGAACAAAAGTTGTTTTAAAACAAGTTAAAATTTAATACACTTAAAGTCAAAAACAGTAATTGCAGTTCATGAGCATTGGTGTAATTGCTTTTCCTGTACTAAATATTTGCAGATAGCTCTCCTCAGCTGATAGGTCTAACAATGTTCATTCAACTACATACATCTACATTTTCTTTGTGAATAAAGGCAATGTTTGAAAGACTTTTTCTCAGCTTTAGTGTTTGTCACCTCCTTAAATACAGATCACTATGGACCCCTGGACAGATTCAGCTAGAATACTGTGCAAATAAGAGAACTTGTTTCACTGTATAAATAAGAAATATAATCATTCCAAATCAAAGATAAGTTCAGCATTTGCAAATAACATAAGTGAAAAGTTCCAGTCTGTAGAAACCTGCTATAAAAAGTTATTTAATCTATTTTGTCAGTACAACAATACCCCTATTTATCAGATCTGTTTGGGAACCTTGTATTGCATAAAACAGTACTGTAGTTTGAGATGAATCCAGCAGCTCTTAACACGACATCAAATCACGTCACTTTTGTTTGCTTTTTCTTTTAATCTAGGCCAAAGAGCTGAAAGGCCTGTTCTGCCTATAGGACTGAACTTGTATGAAGTTGTTTCTAAGTTTCAACTTTACCCAGAGTGGAAGGATGAGCTGGTGGATGAGCTGCAGGAAAAGTGGGATGAGCTGCAACAGGAGGGTGCTGTACTGCTCCAGGTCCCTGCCCTGTAGTTGCAGTCCCTCCTCCTTGTGACATGCTGCTCTGTGACTCATTGATAGTTGCATTGTTACTTGTGCAAGAAGCTCCACCTCCAGCATCTGAATCTTCGATATTTCCACCACTATTGCAGCCAGCTCCACAGCCTTTCCTTAGTCTGGAAACATAATGCAAATCATACATTAAGGCACACCTCCTAACCATTAGGATTCTAAGAAATGCTTCATGACAAGCAAAAGGTTCAGCACAATTCCTAAATCCAGCAAATCCAATTCCAGCACAACTTCCTAAAATCAGCTAAAACTTAACCTTATTTTCTCAGACTATGCTTTGCAAATATGAACACTGCTTTCTAAGAGATGGCTATTTTCTTCATGACAGCTAGTCAACCATAGTTATTTATGGCAAGTAAAATGCTCATATAAATTAGTTTCTTTAAATTATGTCACCTCTGAAGTATAATAAAGTGATAAAATTCGAACTCAAATGCTCACAGAACATCGTGGTTATTTTGGAACAGTTCGTAAAACTTATGCTCCTTAACACACTACTCATGTATAACTGTTACACTGCAAAAATCTTTGTCTGCACAGACTAGCAAGGAAAGAATGTTTGCTGGATTTTTAATGCATTTGGTTTCTCTTATCTTCAGTAATGCACCCACAATTGTTTGGAGCACATACTGAACATTCAGACAGTAGGTTAGCCACCATTTTCCAGTATACATAACCACACAGTTTTTTCATCACATCGTTTATACTAACAAACTTCAAATGGACACAAAAACCACAGCACATCTCCTCCCTTCAATTCCTACTTTTTATTTTTCTTTTCTGTCACACTCGAGTACACTGAGCACTCCTTTCCATTCTTTTTTGTCCCAGGACACAGAATCCTGAATCATAAACACCTTGGATTCAAATACTGTTGTGCGTCATGCTTACACCCGTTATTCTATCAAGTTGGACAAGCTGATGGCAATAGGAGACAACCACCACAGACTCTGGTAAATGTGGTATTTTTGGCATTCTGGGTGAAGCAGCATGTTCTGTTCTGATATGCTGTACATGTCTAAGATAAATACAACCATCGGAACAGCTACAGGACTGCTCAGACCATGGCACCAGCTCCTGGAACTAATAAGAACTGGGATGCACATTTCTGAATGCCACGTGGTTGCCACTGCTGCTTTTGGAGCCACAGTCACAGAGGGCCAGAAGTGCAGTAAGAGTTCTCATGGCCTATAAAACAGAGCACAGCTAGAGTTTGTACTGGATTACCCAGGAGTCACATGGAGAAATAATTATATCATTCCAGTTACTTGTTCTGGCGCTAAAATACACCATTATATAACATATAAGCACTTGTGAGACTTTGAACAGCTAAAGCTTGCATAACTATGTATAAGCATGCCCTAAAACATTAATATAGGCACTTTCATGCTAAATATCTGCCAGACAGGAACCCTACCAAACAGTCCTGATTCTGTAGAGATGGTATTATAGAACGCAAAAGCCATCCTACTGAAAAATACAGTACAGAAGTTGCATTGTCTCTCATTATCAGACCTAACATTAGATCTGAAGTTGCAGATCCTGCATCTAGACCTTGTCCTCTTTCCTCTAAGCTCTCATTTACATAGTTTGTGGTGTATTACTCAGCCTTGGAGATTAATCTTGTACCAAAGCAGTTGCCATATGTTACTGATGTGCCTAAAATAAAGTCAAGATACATTTATTTTAATGTGACTGAATATTATAAATTATGCTGTGTTGGGCCTGTGCAAGACTAGTTAATGGAATATGAGAGCATAATCACATACTAATGAGAGCCCTTTCCTCAGCTCACCTGTGCCATGTAGACACTATGAAGTTTCTGATGTTTCCTAAGCTGATGGCTCCCCCAAGAATGTCCTTTAGCTGCTCATGACTATCTGAATAGGAAGTAGTCAAAGGTGAGACATAGATTGGGTATCCAATTGGCTGGTCACAAGAGGAGTTGATCATGTTCCTCAGAGCTTGTTTAGCATTTTGGATACTTCCTCTTTCTGGATTACGATTACGCAAGAAGACAAGCTCCTGCTGTTGTCCTGCCCACAGGCCACGTACACACTCCTTATTGACCTGCAAAAGCCAAGAAGAGAGGCTGTGTCAGAAAGTGAAGCTGTGAGAGCATGTAGTGACTGCTGTGTTATACCAAAGCTTTTGTGAGCACGTGCAGTATTCCACTGCACAACTGCCAGCATTCATACACAGTTGTATTACAGGCTGCACTTACGGACACAAGCTGCAAGTGAGGATAAACAAA
>VZTT01043059.1:0-20348 GCA_013400855.1 Buphagus erythrorhynchus | reverse complement strand
AGCTGTGTAACCACACCACATGCAGCTCCCTATGGATAGCCACTGTGGCATATGTCCTGACCCAAGAAACTGGACATAGCTTTGTGGTAAGCTAAATGAACAAGTGTTCCCTGAACCCTGATTAACCCAGCCACTCTCCCCTCTTGCAGTGTGTGGATGTTGGTGCCACAGCCTTCATCAGTATTGTTAGGATGCACAGAAAGCCTGTGGCATACGTCATCGAGGCCATTACAGCGCTTTATGTTGTTTCCTTTTGTTTGGTCCATCAAAGCTCCACGTAGCCTCAGAAACAGCAGCGTTGCTTCAAAGCCTGCCAGCCTGACCTGTGGCCAGCTGAAACCAGCAGCAGGTGGTCAGGTGGAATTTGGCCAGGCAGATACGCATATCTCTGTGGAAAAACTTCATTGGCCAGAATTATTGAACTAGTGAACTACCTATCAAACTAGGTCAACTAGGTTGGACTTCCACTTTCTGTTTGTAGAAATGCAAAATAAACAAATGCACACACTGAACCATATCACCTTAGGAAATAACAAGCCAAGGACATAACTGGCCTCCAGCCCATACAGGATATTTATTCACACAGGATATCTGTGTTGAATGCTCCTTGCTATAAATTTTGTTTTGGTTGTTTTCTTGACAGAAGGTTAATCCCACACCCAGGCACTCCCCATATGTTCTCAGCAAAGTTGTAAAACAAGCTCTCTGAGTCAGGAGTTACACATTGAGGGTAAATACACCTGATAACAACATATAGCCTCCCCAAAGCAATACGTCCTACAAGGATATCTGGTGTGGGACTTCATTGGCATGCGTGCTCTTGTGTAAGTGCCAAATACAGGTGAGATCTCCAACGTGTGATAAATAACTTTCATAATTTATAAGGAGTATAAACAAGTTAAAACAAACTTTATTTTTGTCTTCATAATTTGATTCCTCTGAAATCAAATATTTGCACTTTCTGTTGATCATCGCACACTTGCATCTGCAAGTTTGTCTAGCCAGAACAACTGATTCTTGATCTTCATGCCTTTCCAAACTTTATAGTAGCTGACCTTAATATGGCATTTTATCTCAATTATTTCAAGGAGAGAACAGCCACAAATAGAGATGTTTCTAAACAGAAACAGTGAAGACATAAAAACCACCTTAATGGTTTTTTCACGTATCTACAATACTAACTGAGTAGTTGAGAAAATAAGTAACATCCAAGTTAAAAACAAGCAGCTTCATTACAAGCCGGGCAGTAAACAGACAGCTAGCTTTTAAAGGATATTCTACTTCCTGCTCCTTTCCACATACGTAATGTTTATTTTATATTTCTGTGGGCTTATGCAAACTGAACAGCTCTACAAACTTCTGATTAGATTGTTTAACTTTCTGGTGAGTGAGTGGTACAAATCTCTCTTTGTGACAAAACCCAGAAGTTAAACATATTACGGACTCCTGCCATAGAGATTTGGCACCTTAATTTGTACTGTAGCAGGCCAAGGTCCTGGTGTGATGGTGAAGAAAGAATCGTCATCCTTGTTTACACACAACATTCAGCCAGTGGATAATATTTGCTATGTTGAATTTTTGCTCATTTGATTCTCAAAATATCCACTTTGGAATTACTAAACAAGGAAACTAGAAGTTTCATAGCAAGGCTTTTCTTTAGTTAAACAAATTTCTCTCCAGATGATGAGGTCATTTTGACAAAACATAGTACTGCTTAATAAAAGTGGGATACATGGTGGATTTTAGCACGAGTATTTCTAATAGTATTTTTAAATTCGTTTTAGTTGTTATTTATTTCTATGAACATTTCTGATCTAATCTCCTTTCTCACTTGAGGCATGACCCAACACTCACCAAAATAGCTGGGGACCTTTACATTAATTTCAGTGGGAACTAAAGTGATCCCTAAAGATCAATTAGAAGATCATTGTTTAGTTATGTGTGAAGTTCTTCTGGGATGGATTTTACAACTATTTTGTTGAAGCCATCCAGAAAATGGAGATTTGTTTCCTGTAATTCATAGCTCCATCAGGCAATGCAATAGAATGCATTATGAGTGCTAATGTGTGCACCAATATCTGGACATATATCATTTATTCAATGCCATCAGGGCTCTTGAAAATAACACCCCATAAATTCTTGATAAGTATCTAAAATAAGTGTCACTGAGACACACTGGATTAGAGCAGAAAGCAAACATGGCACCATATTCTGAGATCTTTAGAGCAGTGTTTAATTATTATACCTGAAGAGAGTACTCTCCTTTAAAGGTGACATTTACATAGATCATAAAATAAAGTCACTCAAATAGAGTAGATGTGGGGAAGCCAGTGCAGGGAAAAGATTGTCTCACTCTTTTGTACTGCCTCCCAGAATAGGGAGTTAAACAGATTCCAACATCTGGATAGTCCACCTTTGTCCAGAACCAAATACCAACACTCCTCATGTTTTTTCATTGAATTACAATAGAATCTAAGTAGTATTTTGAAGAAATATTGTTACATATGTGGGGAAAAATGAAGAAGTCATGTAAGGCATAGCATGTGTTTACCATGCCAGTCTACTCAGATATCTTTACTTGATAACTGTCTTTCAGGATGAATGAAAGGTGGGTAAATAATTGGAGGACTGCCACTGGAAAATTATTAATTCAACAAAGTGATAATGGCTAGTGTTAATGGCTAGAAGGGGAACTTCTGGCTAGAGAATGACTAACAAAGGAGTTTCTGAAAGATCAGTCTGGCCCTTCTAAAAGGGCCTCCAATACTGTCATCAGAGGATTTGGCACAGAAATAGAAATGAGCTATTGAAAGCTAATGGCAATACTTATTTGAATGTATTTGTCATTACAGTGAGGGAACAGGCAATTTTAAAGGAAGAGCTGGACAACTTTGAGGGCTAGAGTATTAGAAATGGCATAAAATGCAACAATATTATTGTAAAGCATTTCAATTACTAACGACATTTTTTTCNAAGCACAATCCCCATAAATCTTTTTTTCCAAGAGAGATAAGAAACCATTAATGTCCTTGTATTTGTGAAATCTCCTCTGTATACAGTTCTGACTGCTTGTGTTCAAGAAAGTTGAATGTAAGCTGAAAGAAATACAGTGAACAAAGTGATGAAAAGCAACTGAAAGCACTTAACTTTTATAACAAAACAAGAACTGTGAGGTGACATGTTTGCTGCACCTCAGGGGTTAAACAGAGGAAAGAGAGAAAAGTATTAGAGCTAGACAATGTCAGTATGATTAAGACCAAGTATAAACCGGCCATGGGTGAACACAGCCTAGAAATTAGGAAAATGAGAATGTTATGACATTGAACAGTTTTTTTTCCTAAAAATGTAGAGCCATACTTTTGCAGTGGAGCTTCAAGAGTCTGTAAAGAAGAGAATATAATGTGGCCACCTGAGGTAGCAGAGATTTGCACTTCCTTGCTAAAGTTTTATATACATTAATTTCACTCTTCCCTTCACTTAAAATCTCCTGGAATGATTTTGATGAGTAGTTAGGTAAATCTGGGTCATTCATGGGCCCAGCTGTAGTTTTACCACGAGCCCTTGAGTCTGATGACTGGTTATAGCAAGTTCAAGAACAGATTAGCAATCAGATGTGAGCCAGAGGTGGGATGGATGTAATCTTTGCTGGAATATTTTCATTTTCTGCAGCACCATACAGTATGAACTGTGTTGAAAAGATGGAACAAATTCTTTTTTCATATTTACTTTCATAAACGTAGCAGATTACAAGGACCATGGCACAAGTATTTTCAAAGGAGAGAAACAGGGTAGTTCATACTCTCAACTTATTCCTGCTAACAGATGAACCTACAATTGTTTTCTGTGAATATTAAGAAAGCTTTACAAAGGTGGGAGCCGTAGTGATAATAGTGTTTTTTCAATAAACTCTTCTTGGTATCACCAATATTTCTGTTCAGATCTATAGTTTTGCTGGGATTCTGTGTGGTTTACCTGTAAAAGCAAAAAATCTCACAGATTGTTGGAAGGATTCAGATACCAGCAGTAATTTTTGTACAGTTTACATTCATTAGCAGTCTTCTCTTTTGCTGACCTTTATGTCATGTGCCATTCACAGTGTTGTGTGAAGTACTGTTACCTTTGTTTTACCCAAAGACTATATGAATTACTGAAAAAAAAACCTACAGAAATACTGTGAGAAGATCACAAGCAAGATCTCCCAAGTCCCAGAATAGCATTTCAGCCATTGAGTAAACCTTCACTTTAATCCTAGAAAACTTCAGCTGAGGCTACCAGAGGTTCCTGCATGTAAATGCCAATGACATTCATGCCTGGAATAGAAAGTACACAGTGAAGCCACATACATTTCTCGCCTGTGCAGCTGAAATGACAAACAAAAACCCATCAATACTTCCTACAAAATAGAAGAGATGTAACTACCGAAGGACTTTTGGCTCTGAAGCCTGCTAATTTTGGCTTTCTGAATAAAGGCTTGTACTGTCATACAAAAAAAGGTATTTTGTTTCTGTTGTAAAAGGGCCCATATAACAAAGGATGCAGGCAAATACACAAGAGAGTTTAAAGAAGGAAACCTCTGAGGCTCTATGTGTTTCAGATCTTTATCAACTATTTAATTTGTCTGTGGCAAGGAGCTGTTGTTTATAGACCTCATGTTCCTGTCTGATGAATGATTTGGGCTGTGTTGATTTACAGAGTGAGTGGTCTGACTGTGTTTTTGAGTTATCTGCTTTGCCTATTTGCCCTGCAGAAATCGCCAATAAGTATTTCCAGTGAGATACTCTCTGTCACTTCTCAGCTTTGGCTTATGTCCTCTGTTCAGGCTTAAGCACCTATTAGAAATATGGGATAAGGTTATACTCAAGCTCCTTTTTAGGGACATGAGTGTGTAAGATGTCTGAATGTCCAGGACCAGTTGCTAGAGTTACATACCTCTGACAGGGAACCTAAACAGCCCACTCACTGAGCTAGTCATTTGAAGTTAATAATTAGCAAACAACTAAATTATTGTTGTGTTTGAAATCACTTTTCATTGAGCTGTGTCTATGAAACATCTGCAGGGAAAATTCTTGCAATATCCTTGAGGTTCATGTTCCCAGATTCTCACCTGTGGACAGGGTGAAATGCACTTTTATATGAAGAAGGGAATGATTTTTTCTATTGCTGCCTAGGGGTTCTAGTGTCTTTTTCTTTTTTTTCTTTTTTTTTTTTTGCCTGCAGAGGATTAGAGCCATATCTCCCCTGCAAAGTGGTATTACATGGGTAAACATGTTATCTATTAAGCTGGACCTGAGAAGACTCTCTCCATCTCTTCTAACTGTAAAGCAAGAAGACTGGTGAGAAAGGGAGGGAATGGCTCTATGGCCCTAATAGTCAGCCTGTCCCATACAGGAGAGCTTTGCAAAGTGACCATTATCAAGTCATTGCAGTCCTGGCCCCTTGCCAAACAGTGGCATCACTGACAGAACAGAAGGATCTTCTTGTGAGTGGGGTTTAAAATCTCTAATACTAAGACAGGCTCCAGATCTCCTAGAGAGGAAATGTAAGCCATTACAGAAAAGCTGGACTCCTCCGTCTCTAGATTTTCAGAAGAAGGTGGCCAACACTGTTTTCTGAGAGACTACCAGAATATATTTAGGAGCATGAGAGTCTCACAAGGAACTTAGATCATAGAACAGCTACTGCTGGTCTCAGATGAGACTTCTGAGGCCATTTTCTCAAATGAGATATCCGTGAAAAAGCACAAGCATGTAACTCTAACTTCCAGGAAAATTTCAGGTTAGAGAGGTAAGCACATACTGACGGCATTTTTCTACCAACAGGACTTTCTATCATGATTTGAAGTTAACCTTCTCAGAGGAACTTTGTTCCTTCATTAGGATTAAAATCCTCTCTGGCACAAAGATTTTGGTCTAGGCAATGCATTAGCTGTAATGTCCAATATCAAAAAATAAGCATAAATTGTCAGCTTTGTCCACAAAAAAAGTGCAAACACAAGGTCTCTGGAGGGTGTTCCTCTGGATATGCACTGTGTCAGATTTTGGACCCTGCTGACTTCAGAGGCTGATACCAAACCTTCACAAATGGCTTTGCCTTATATGGATTATCATCAGTTAACTCACCTCAACTGACTTAAGTATTGAAAGTGTAAATGGAGCTAAAGTGGTAAATAACATGTAACACTTCACTGGTACCTACACAAAAAGCCTCTTGGCCCAACTGACCATTGGTACTGGAGATGTCATGGCATTGGTTTCTCCTGGACACCATGGTGACATTCGTTGTGAATACACAAAGCTGATAAGAAGGCATAAAGAAGTCACACTTAGAGGAACTTCCGTTTCACCCTGGTCACACTACACTTTTGAGAAAAACTGCCAGAAACCAGCTTTGAGAAACATCTTTGCCCTGCTTGGCACCTGTGTTATCTGCCAGCTGCCAGTAGAGATCCAGGGTGATTTCACCATCACCTTCTTCATAGCCTCATTTCCTGAGGTACTTGAGCTTCTCTAGTCATCCTGTAGTTCCATTTATATTTCAGTTTGCCTGTCATTTGTCTCCTGCCCTAGTAGCTTTTAAATCTGACAACTGCTTGCAATCACATTGGGCAAAAAGGAAGAATTTCAAATGAA
Organism: Buphagus erythrorhynchus; assembly: GCA_013400855.1. NCBI lineage: Eukaryota > Metazoa > Chordata > Aves > Passeriformes > Sturnidae > Buphagus > Buphagus erythrorhynchus. The sequence goes on along the minus strand of VZTT01043059.1, from coordinate 13,719 downwards.
ATATGAGTTCCTACAAGTCTTGTGAAAGCCAACAGGTGGGTAGAGGAAAGCAACTAATACAAATTGGAGAGAGGAGATCCAGAGAAAAGTTTCAATATGAGAACCCCAAGACCTTCTGGCTGGACAATCACCTTGCATATGTTTGCTTTCTGATCAGCATGCAGATGGGTCACAGTATCTGCAGCACTGTGCTACCTCAGCCCATAGTTAAGGGACAGGGGCCTGAAATGAGGTGAAGAAAAAATGGGGAAATGGAGGAAATAGAATAATGTGAGGATGTGCAGCAGACATGAGGGAACTGGGGAAGTCTTACAGAATTTTGACAGAAACTGTGATTACCATGGGAAGGTCAGATGAAGCTCCACAGGAAGTTTGGCTTCCTTGTTCTGCTTCTCATGAAACAGGATATGAGACATATTTAGAACTGAACCAGCTCAAAGTACAGAGGCAAAAATGCAGACTTTCAGAGTATAGCCAAGCTATATGTTCATTACTATCTTCATTCCAGATTAGGCCAAATTTGACAACAGATGTAGCTGTGCCTGTGGAGTAACCATACTTGAAGTGAAAGGAACATACAGCTAAGCTTCCAATAAAGGCCCTTGCTGAGTGCTCCACTGCTGAAAACTAAGTATCTGAGCTTAAACTAAAGAAACGTAGGCTGCATCAAGTACTGAATGTGGGTTACTTTCAAGCATAAATTATATCCTTGCCATAGTTGAAACAGGCTCCCTTGTCAAAGATCAACAGATGTCTCAAGAGTCACATACTTCAGCTCCCTGTTTGCTGCCAGCATCTGATCCACTAATCATTCATGCTGCATATATATGCTTACTCCCTCCCAGGCTCCCTTCTGAAGCAAAATGACTAGTTTCTTGGAGATGAAGTCTGGACACAGTTAACAGACTAGCTTGCTCCAGGCTCCAATCCAAACAGACAAAATGGACTTGGACTGCAGCAAGTTTAACTCCCTCAGTCTATGACAGTTGTCTGATCTTACTCCAGTAGGCTTTGTGTCCTCAAATTCCCTACACACTGTCCTGGGACAGCACAGGCAGGCAATACATGCTTTGAATTAGTAAATCACAACTGCTTAATTGTTAGCTTGCAGAGTAATATGGGGCCAGCAGAGACCTGGGCCAAATACTACCCCAGATCTGGCCTTGCTGACCTAGAGAGTAGTTACTTCTGAGCCATGTGGACAGGAGCTGTCTTGCACCACCTGGTCTGGGTCAGAGATTAGCCTTGGGGCAGCTGCTCTGGTAGCACAGCCACGGCCCCTGAGAAAGCCAGGGCAGAGGCCAGAGCTCTCAACAGGACTTTGCTTCCAAGCTTACAGCTGGAATTTGAACTATTCACACTGATAGGTGCCACCCCTCACCATCAGCTCTCACCCGGGAAACTTGCGTGGCCCCTTCAGCTTTTTTCCTCAGAGACCAGTTAAAATATTCTCTCAAAATAGATAATGAGGTAATAATTTTATTTTCCTAGTTGCTTAAGGAGAGTGTTAGAAGAGTTAATCCAGGGATCAAAGGTCTTTGTTAGCAGAGAGTCTTTTGAATCCCATGTGTGCTGGTCACAGAAATAACAGTGAAAGTGTGCAGACCTGGAAATGACAGCCAGGATGGAAACCAAATCTGCCACAACCTTCTAATGGCATTTAGTCTCTTTTAAATGTTTGGGTCAAGTTTGATTTTGCTGGTTTATGTAGTCTGTTGTGAGATTTAGCCAGCTGTTGTATCTTTTCATGCAAGGAAAACTTTCCAAAAGGGCCTTAAACTCTAGTGACGGAATAGAGTTATTTGTATGTCAACTGCAGCTTCTATTTATAGGATGATGAAAATATCCCCCAATCAGTAACTCTCTAAGAGACAGGCATTTTATAAAAATAGATTATGGAAAACAAACAAAGATGTAGGCATATTTTAGGTTAATCAAAATACTCATATTCCAAACTCCCTCATAACCCATATATTTAAGACATTGGTAAATTCAGATAGCAAACCCGTTCAAACACAAACACACCAACTTCACAGAGGATAAGGAATTTGACCATTCAGAGAAAAGGAATATTAATATATCCTACAACGAATGAACACAATAATAAATGGAGGGTTTTAATGACTCACAATTAAATTAACTGTTTTAAGTTTTTAAATTAACTGTTAAGCCAGTTAAGCTTACATGAAGGCACTTACCAGAAGTGAATGTGCTTTTAAAGGGTGTTAATTTAAGACCTGATTTGTTTGAAGATTGACTTGAAAGAATTTCAAAGGATGTAGTTTAATTAAAAATATTCCAAACTTTGCATTCCTGGCAAAACCTTTTGACCTCTCACGATATTTAATGCTCGAAGGTGAGGAGTTGACTGACTGCCACTCACTTCCCTACAGGCACTCAGGATCCTTCCCCCATGCCACAGCCATCATTAATTGTTGATAGGTGCTCATTACATTGACCTAAAGCCGGTACAGCAGATCAGGAGGTGGCAGACACCCAACTGCAGCACTGGGGGTACTTCTCCTGGCCACGCGTCGAACACAGCTCATCCTTTCAGGAAGCCCCAAGACCAGAGTGTACACTGGAAGCTGTGCTCACTGCAGCCATCGTGCAGCCTGGCATTCCCACCAATGGAAGGATCAAATGGAGCTGTCCATAGCAGGCTGGGAAGGAAGCGTTAGGGAGACTCCTCGGACGCCCACCGCCTCCCGTGACGAATGGCCGCTGTCACCCGCTGCGCGCCCAGGGGCCTCTCGCCATGCAGGCTGTTTGCATTCAGTCAACACTCTGCTTTTATAGGCCTGTGGAGCCAAAGATTGCTAGACTTTTGAACCCCAGGCTAACTTCTGTCTGGCCACAGCCTCATTTTCTGGAGCCAAAATCTTTTTTAACAACTACACAATAACAAGTAATTAGGGTAAAGTCTGCTAATCTGCTCCTTTGGGCCTGGAGGTTGTGTATTCAGAACCCGTTGAAGGTAGAATTACTGCCATCAAAGCCTGAGGTTACTTTGTGAAAGGGGTTGAACTCTAGGTCAAGGAAATGTTAACTGGACAAAGAGAGATCAGGCAGATAGTGTTAAAATTAAAACTGTCCTACTGAGATAATGCAGAATTGACTGCTTTGGCTCTGAAAACTAGCGGAATGAACAATGTGAAGGGAAAGCTAGAGCAGTTCTTTCAATAGGTGAAAACATAGCAAATAAAGGATTTATTGACTTTCTTTCATTTGGGAATTTATTTGTAGTCTCTTTATTCAGTAAGACGAAATAAAATATCTTATTTTTTTATATCACCTTGTGTTTGGGCCATCTTGTTTCCTAAATCTGTTTGATTTACTAAATTGAATAAGTTATTTCTTATATATCTCCTCTCCCTCCTCTAAAAGCCCCGATGCAAAAATTCGTTAGAAATTGAAAGGTTTCTGCTCTTGACTTAAGAGTCCTGGGGACAAATGGAACTTGCTGGGTGAAAGAAAGGATAAACAAGCACAGGCTCACACATACAAAAAGGAAACATGCTGCAGAAGAGAGTGGTGTTCATGAAGTGCCCTAGATATGGCATGAGGGTGGATTTTGTGTCTCTATTGCTTGTATATAACATAGGTCAGGATGAGACTCCAGTTTTTCGAGAGATTAGAGCTCAACCACTTAAAATCTTCAAACATTCAAAATAAAATCACAGATTTTGCCTGGAAATTCATCACAGAGCAGGACAGCCCTCATTCCACCTCATGGACTCATTCCAAAATTAAATCCACTCACTGCTGTCAAGGGTAACAAGTACACCGCTCTCCCCTCGCCAGTATCAGAGCTGACAGCTGACAGTCCAAGCAGCACTTTGTTCTCCCCCAGTGCTGTGAGGAGGCCTTTGCCTGCTGCTGCCAGTGGATTTTAAGCCTGTATATGGGAGCAGAAGAGCAGAAATGCTGAAGCCAGTTATTTCCCATACCAGGTTCTACTGGGCTCTGTCACAGCACCCCTGCCACCTCCCTAACTTTTGAGAAATGGATGGAAATACTTCAGTTGACACAGGCAAGGGGCATCTTTGGAAATGTGATGGCAATTACCACAGCAGTGGAATTACCTCACAGTTCAATTCTCAGGGCAAGATGTATCTAATGGTGTTGCAATTGCCAGCTGGATTAAGCCAAGCTCACTAAAGTGGATATGGCTTTCTGCTTCCAAGCTGAGCTAGCAGAAGAATTCTCTTGTGGGACTTCTTCAAACCTGAAGGCTCCCAGAATAGCTGGTACAGGTACCATTATGGGAAGAAAAAGTGTTCTGCAGAAGACCTGTGGTCGCAAAAAAAATCCTCAGTTCTGAGGTGGGACGCTACAATGCACGGGGAAAGACATCTCCAGCCTCACATTTTCCTCCCAAGGAGGTAGCATCCTGGAGCTCTCCCCTGAGCTGTGGGCAGAAGGAGAGTTCCAAGCCTCTCCAGGAAAAAGGCAGTAGTCAGTGCTGTTTAGTGCCCATTTTATTGACATTTCCCAGGGGTTTTAGAAACAGCAGGCTGCCGTTGCCTTCATGAAAGTATAAACTTTCTCCATACACGAGCTATAAGACACAGGCTCATCAGTATTAGCTTTCTTTCACAATGTGTAGGTTTTGTATGTATTTTCCTTTAATTGTATCAGAACAAAATAAATTAGTGGTAATGAATAATCATGGCGCAAAGCTTTTTTTTTCTTTGAAGCATTCTTCTGACATGGAGACAGAAAATGACAAGTACATTTTTATGTTAATTATGGCCATGTGAATTACCCCAGATAGATGACATAACATCGATGCTGAAATGCACCAAAGTGAAGCCTGACTTTTTTTACTGGAACTTAGCACAGGAGCAGTGTCCCTGGTACAAGAGGCATTGGGATATATTTCTTCAAGTTTCAGATTAGAAATAACTATTCTCTGCTGTACTAGCAACAGCACCAAAACTAGTTAAATGTTGCCTGCTTTAAATGCTTCACAGATTAAACTAACCAGTGTAGCAGTACCATGAAGCAATCCTGTACTTGTGTGAATATAAAAAATTGGTCTTAAGTCAGGTATCTCTTAGACTAAAATGCGAATCTGTATCCTAATTCAATACCTCCATCCACACTCTTTTCTGTTTCAACTCTTCAAAATGAAATTTTGTGGCTAGTATTGAAAGATGCCCATCAAAATATCACATAAGTGTTTCAACTAGGACAGCTTTTGGGTTTAGAATAAGATATATAGAGAGATTGTGACTGTTTCACGAAATTCTGTTCAAAATGGGAAGAAAAAGTACACAGAAAAGGATGTTGCAGAATGAAAACCTGGCCACCTCCTGTGAGGAACTTGTAGATTTGCACATGGATGTTGCCCTGTTGGACAGCTGGCAAGCTGGTTTGGGGATCTAGCAGGCTTGTTTCCTTCAGGAAAGAAATCAAGTGTGTGAGTCAGGTGCGCACTCTGGTACCATTCCTTTTTCATTCTAAAAGATTTTTTTCCATGAACCCAACAGAAGCAGACATCAGAAAGCATTTTCTTTGCCCAGACACACCCCAGTCAGTCTTTCCAATTAATGCTATGTTCAGATATTTGGGCTGTAGTTGGATTTTTATAGCTAAGGCCATCACAACTCAAGCTAATGCCGAAAGATTCAGTTCTCTCCATCTTTCTATTGCCATTAATTGCATCCTCCTATTCCTGACATTGCACTGTGTCTGATGCTTTTCTGACCTCATGGTTTGCTACATCAGGGCTAGATCACCAGAAGAAATATTGATACATTTCATAGAGCTTTGCAGACAAGTAAGTGCTTATAGCCAAAGGAAGTGCTTATGGCAAAGGAAGAAACAAGAGCACATTAATGAAAACAAAGAAGGAGAAAGGGAATAGACTGTCTTTTCAGAGGCAGCTGGTCATCTGACTGCCTGGCCTCAGACTGTGCACTCCACCCTATCTGCTCCATCTCACTATGATGACCATGACTGTTTCCCTTATAGGCTGGTGAGCTTTTTTCTTTTCTGTACAAACAACATCTTGCTCATCATGCTCTTGTTTTTGCATGCACAGACCAAGTATTCTAGTACTGCTCAAGCTTTGCCATGCACTCCTTGCCTTAGGCCATAACCCACATCTACTTCCTACCATCACTGTATGAAAGAGCATTTATTAAATTCTCTGGTACTGAGCCTGAAAGAAACAAACCCATTGTCTTTATCCAGGTCTGTGATTATCAACAGATTAAGGATTTGGCTGACAAAAACTGAGACTTCTAGGTAGACACACAAGACACCAAAGCAACTAGAAACTTCTTCAGAGAATGAATCGATCTTCATCCTCACTTTAGGTAGAAGGCACAAGGGAAAGAATCATCTGACATTCATTTTGTAATAATACAGGTTCATTTCTATGTTATTTGACTAACAGTAACTCACATTTACAGGAATATATTAGAAAGTAAATTTTTCTTTTTTCCCCTAAAGTATTGGCACTCACATGCACAGCTCCTGGGCCTGATTCACTGCTGCATTACTTCAGCATTATTTCAGGAACTCCATTTATAGTGCAGCAACTACGTGAACCAGGAGTCCTGTCTGTGACACAAAAGTGTAGGATGGTCTTTTAAGTAGCTCATGATATAGGACTCGATTGCCCCAGTTCCCTGTTTGATTCTCCTCTGTGGAACCAACTCACTAGGCTATGAGGGCTCTGCACCTCCCAAAAAAACCTGTTTCTTTTTCCCTTACACTGAGCAGCCAGAAGAAAAGAGTATTTAGCTCCTCAGTTAATTCAGAAATCTCTAGTAATGTGAGAAATTTCCTGACCCAAGAATCCCTAGCTTCTTCAATCATTAGTGGATATTATCAATTCTTATGCAGCCGATGGCATGCAGTGTGTTTTCATATCCAAAAGAATGCCCCAGCATCTGATTTTGCCAATGGTTAAGCATTTGAGTAACTTTATTAACCAGGATTAGCTCACTAAACTCTGCAGTAAGATTTAGCAATCCAAGGATGTAGAATGGTAATTATGGAACACAGCAATACGCACATCATTTAAGTCAAGTTGCACACTGTACCTGGCTGTGCAGGACTCAGGGAAAAAGGAAATTTTCTTTTGACCTCAGATAATTATTATGTTTATTATTAATATCACAATAATATCCCATAGCTGTAACCAGCTCCAATTAGCCAAGGCACTGCATAAAGATACCAGTTTGATTAAATCCCTGCCAAAGGAAGCTTACATACACTTTGAAACACACTCACACACACACATTAAAAAAAAAGGAAACTTGTTAATTTTATTTCACCATAATTGGCAGAGTCTTTTAAAACCTTAATACTGTAATAACAAACACTGCTTGAGTGTGATCTCTGCTACTCTTGTGTAAAGCCGTAAGAATGTCATTCATTTAGACCTCAACAGAGAGGTTGAAATGTTATTGCTGGCATAAAGTACAAACACTATTAGAAGAATATTATTGAGGTTGCAATGTCAAGCACTTTGAATATTAGAGAAGAATGTATAGACCTAGCTGCCACTTGAAACACTTCAATACATACAAAATTTAACAGACAGTGAGCCTCAGAAACAACCACATTTTCTCATCTCTTGCCTCTCCAGCAACATCACCAAGGTACTCTGCTTTCTGTTGGTTGACACATGTTTTCTTCTCTGCCTAACTCCAAAATTGTTCTTAGTTGACTGGCCCCATTAATATTTTGTTCAGGGAAAATAGGGATGTAACGAGTATTTATACTGCACAGTGCAGGGATGCTTGAGGCAGATGTGATTGATACTGCTCAGCTACAGAAGTACAGTATAGGTCTCCAATCAAACTACCAATTTTGGGACAGACTCAGCACAATCCTCCACCTCATGGACACAACATCACAAATCCCTCCCTCCTCAGAGTGTGCTGTGCTGTCCCTGCTTGGCAGGCCTGGCAACTCAGCACGAAGGGCAGGCTCAGATAAATTTTGTCACTGCTAACTTATAAAGAAAGTTGCTAATAAAGATTCAGTAGCTTGGCATGTTCAAACCACCATCTTCCAACAGCTCAAATCTTGGGCAAGAGGAGCTATTCAAGGGAGCAACACCAGGCACATTCTCAACACACCCTGCCAGATTTCGAGTGCCTTCTTCCAGGCATAGAAAGCTGAGGATGTTCAAGGAAACAGTAACAGGTTTTGTTACATAGACAAAAAACAAGGGATTTTCTTCAGAAAAAAAGGCCAAGTCTTTTAAGATGACATATTCAGCAGGATAATAATTTCTTTTCATCTTTTTAGACCAGCCTGAGGCATTTATATTCAAGTCCAAACAAGGTCTAGCAAAGCTGTAAACATCTGAGAAGTTTCTTTTAAGAAGAATTGGTCCACATTAATAATAGACATTGTCTATTCTCTGCTCTGATAGCAATTTGCAAATATAAAAAATATTTTCTTCACATACAGTAGCCTGTAAAATTTCACTGAATCAAAAAAATCTAAGTGAAGGACTGTAAAGGTGTACAAAATCCTAATTTATTGTTCCTGATTTGTATTCAAGAAATCAAACACATTTAGTCTTTATTTATAACTAAAGCATCCTGTACAGAATCCAAGTGTTACTCAATTCCTAATGCTTAAACAGAGCATCAGCTCAGTGCTGGGCTGAATTTCAGTCTAGATGAGAGGTGCTGTGCTGTGTTTCTTCACAAAGAGCCAGTCTGGCCTACAAACCTCCCGTACAAATTCATTTATTAGAAATACTGACACAGAAAATGCAATTTAAACCATTGATAACACAGGTTATCCTAATCTATCAAGCAAAATTTTTTTAAAAGTCTGGAAGTTAAGCAAGGACATTGCCCTTTTGGGAAGTTGGAAGATCTTGTGAGAACTTTGCAAAACACTTGTGTCTCTGGCAAAATGAGCAAAGTGTTTAACGATGGTCTCCACATTATGGTGAACAGACCTCCCATGGAGCATAATTTTGAGTGCTGGTATCTACAGAGCTGGAACAGCTTAGGGATGAGAGAGTGCCAGCATTTTTGTGTGTTTCCTGCATCCTGGGGATTGCAGCTGTGAAGGAGAGCAGGATGCACTTTCTGTTGCATCTCTCAAATATAGTCCTGAATGCAACTTCTGTCATTAAGGAATATTTCTTAAGCACACTGCATACCCCCCTTTTCCATCTGATAATCATCTCCTTGTGTTTGTGGTAAGTCAACATCCTTCATCTTTGCCTTATGAGGAAAAGTTATGGCTGTGAGCACTTCAAAATTCCCTCAGCGCTTGCAGATCCCTACGATAACAAACAACAGAAAGCATCTAACACGGTTTTTTCCTTTCCTTACAGAGACAAGCACTTCACTCAAAAGAGGGCAGCTCCCATACCAGCCTTCTGTCTGTACTATCTGCTAAGTTACAGCACATGCTAATCTCTCAAAATTGGCAATGAAGAAAGGAGATGTATGATGCTGCACTCTCCATTTCTAGCTGTTGCATGGGCAGGAAAGGGCAGAGTTTGTATAACCCAAGTCCTCACACACCATGAGAAAACACTAGTGGGTAGCCCTTATTTCCTTTTGGCTACGAGGTGTTTGGAGCAAACTCAGAGACCTTTCTTGAACGCAGCATCTCACTGAAGTCCCAGAGTGTCCCATACGTGGGGACACAGTGGAGGGGGGCTGGCCCCATACTTGTATTCATGGAGTAACTGAGCAATGCTGAGCACGCACACCCAAGGTCTAGGGGGGCACCGAACCGAGCTTAGCAATTTGTTCCACCATCTTCACTCAGGCAAAGCTTTCACTGATTTATAACAGTGTGGAGAGAGGGCTTAAGCTGTAGCTTTGTTTAAACATTCGCATACAATAGTTTTTCCTGGAGCTGTGAATAAAGTGTCATCATGCTTCTCAACAGGGAGAAATTTTTGGAAAAGCTTTTCAGAGAGGGTGAAGAAATGTTATCCAGACACAATTGTTAAACCTGGCTTCAGTTTTGATAGCAGAGCTGCCTTTGTTGGACACATTTTCTGTCTCACCCCACTTTCCTCACTACTCCCCTCTCTTCAAATGGGGAGTCAGTGCCCTCTGACACTGGATAGGAAACAGTGCTTCCTCATGCCTGCCTTCTCTGTTAGCAGCAGCTAGAGAGAAACTGGGGAAGCCATGTGGAGCCAAATCTCTACAGACAGGGCACAGAGATGAGAAATAATGTCATCTGCTAGGATGGCAAGAGGACAGCAGTAGTGTTTCTTTAATTTTTCCTCTAAAATATACCTTTCCTCATTATAACTGACTTAGTCCATGAGACTCATTCTGTTTTTCTCTGTGAAAACAAAGAGGAACAGGCAGGCTTAAAGCTGGCAGAATGATGAGTTCATTTAGGAAATATGAGGAAAACAGCAAGAGAATCACAGAGAAAAGAGAGGGTAAGAATGCAAAGGAGGAGTTGGAACTTAGAAAAAGACCTGTGGAAAATTAGAAGGCATAGGAGGAAGAGCAATATTTAAAAAGCACAAGAAAGAATATGGAGAAAGAGAAAATTATGGCTACTACAGCAAAAAAACAGAGAGAGTTAAGATATTTTGAAGGGAGGCATAGAGCAGTTTGAAAGAATGTGAATGGGAAAGAGGAAACACAAGAAGGGGAACCAGCACAAAGAGTTGCATGTTGCTACTGCAGAAAAAATGAAAAGCAAAGTGTGCACACAAACACAATTGGAAACCTTGGCCTTACCAGAGCAAACGAGACAGGATGCCACAGGACACATTATCATCCTTTGTATAAAAGGTAGATGGGTCATGTGAGAAAGCTCTGATCACTCCTAAGAGTACAGTTTCCCTTCCTAGTATCTCCATAGCTTCTGAAGGGTTTCCTTCCCTCACATTACTACATTATAATATGAAGAAGCAGGTTGTGATTTTGTTAGCTGCAAAGGGCAGACATTTCTCCTCTTTCCTCCTAATATACACCAGGCCTGTCCCTACAGGCACAAAGGATTTATTCTTCCCTTCACAAATTACTTTACCAGCTGAGGAACTGTAATAGCTGCCAAACCCCTCAGAAGCCTGAGACCTCTGCCCCATCCCAGCAAGGACTGAAACGAGGCAGCAGACAGAGGAAGCAAATTATTTTGAAGCAAGTGCTGGGGAGGGGATAGATGTAGTAACCAGGACACACACTGCAGAAGCAAGCAGAACCCAGGCTGATAAAAGCTGGCAAGTGCTGATGTAGGATGAGCCATTCCCTGCACCGTGCTCGGACAGAGTTATTTGGGAACCGCTGGGGGAAGGATGAATATTGCTGGTAGGAGCCCTCATCACTTTGCCCCCAAACCCCTTGTAATTCAGAGCCAGCCTATGACTGTGAACACTCCCAGCAAAATCAGACATTGAACCAGGTTTTGTGTTGGCTCCACTTGTAATTTGGGGCTGCCTGCGACCAAAGTTGTTGTCACGCAGTTTGATTCAAGTTCAGCCAAGGGTCTGAAACAGCCCTGGTTCAGGCCTTGTTCAAGGAAAAATCTGGAACAAGTTTTCAGCCTGACTCTGCTCTGTGTGTGTGTGTGTGTGTGTGTGTGTCTGTGAGAAAAGCTGCTCTTCTGTGCTTGCTTGCCACAAAAAATGATGAATTGCAGAAGTACCCATTTGGTGTTAGTCATTCGGTGCAGCAGGAAGGAAGCAGGAAGCCCTTGTGAGCATTAACTTTTCAAAGCAGTTTGCAAAAAAAGCCAAAGCTCTCCTCCCCTGGGCTACACAGCCACATACTGTTCTTTACCTCCTCACCTTTAGGGGCACCTAGTCACAACTAACACTCGCAACTCCTTCAGCCGGAAATATTTGCCCGGTGCAAACAGCTGAGGCATTTGGTGTCAGCCCTTTCTCTGTGCAAGGCGTACGAAAAGGGGGGAGGGAAGAGGAGCCCTACACTTGCCAAACGGGAGAGGCCTGATTGCGCTCAACAGGTTCAGTTCACGCTGTGACCCTGCCCGGCTTCCTGCTATTCAGATGTGTTACTTCCCCTTTGTGGTAATGGCCTGTGGCAGCCGGCCAGAAAACACTATTAATTTCAGAAGTGGCCTGACAACAAACCCATAGCAAAACGAGAGGAAGTGGCGGGGAGGCCATCTGTTAACTTCAGCAGAACAGTAGGGACACAGCTATGTAGGTTCTACAAGGAAAGCAGATTAATAATCCACAAAGAGGAAACTGGCTAAAATTATCCACAGACCATATTAAAAAAAAAGAAAAAAAAAAAAAAAAAAAAACAAAAAAAAAAAAAAAAACAAACAAGGGAGTCACTTGAGCTGCAGCTGGACAGGAAATTGCTAGAGCTGCTTGCAAATCTCCACTTTGAACAGAACAGCATAGGGAATGCCAAGAGCGGAAACCGTTCAAAACTGGATTAGCACAAGCCAAGTTTAACTGCAACCCACTTCTACTTTCACAGTTTATGCACTCAATCTAGGCCACTACTGCATGAGACACTGACTCACTTTTTTCCCATGTTTTGTTTGCATTTCATTTCACACACTTGCAGTTTCTAAAATTACTTCAAATGTGCTTTGGCTGCCAGGAGTTCTGCAGTACCTCAGCTGACAGCCCCAGCCCCTCACTGTGGTACTGCACACAGATTTTGCCACCCCCCCTGCCTTGGGCCAGTTATCATCAGGAAGGATGTTAATGAATATAAGTTGCAGCAGGAAGTTTTGCAATTGCTATAATCCCCTTTTTCCTTCTGCAGAGACAAAACTGCTTGCAGGATGCAAAGAGGAAATTAGGTGACTAAGGGTATATAGAGACTTTTCCTCCTTGCCTTCTTTAAGTTGCAAGGTGGCTGAATGGCAGCAGAAAAATCATTTACAGGCTGCAGACTGTTGGTGAATCTCTGTGAAATGAGCTTCTGCCAGACAGCTAAGCAGAGCATGAACCCATCTCCTGGCATCTGTAATAGAGTGACCAAAATTCATAAACAAAGCCAGAAAACAGCAGCTCCTTACTCTTAATAATAAAAATAAAAAAAAAAAANNTAAAAAAAAAAAAAAAAAAAAAAAAAGGAAAAAACATTATGTCCTAGAGTCAGGTACATCCCTAGCATAGCAAAGAGATGCTGGACTATTTTATAATTAACCTAAAGGCCTTCAAAAGTGTTCCCTTCACCAAAGCAAGATGAGAATCTAGCATATTCACTGTTTATTCATTTAGGGACCAGTGGACCAAAGGGGAAATCAAGGTTTTATTGTCTTAGGGGATGTACAAAAGCTATTGAAAGCAATTATTGCCTTTAAACACAACCATATGGGTATGTCCAATTAACCAGAACCACACAGAGGAGAAAGGGGGAATAAACCAGTCAGCTTCTCCATAGCCAAAAATAGTTATTTATTTATTAATAATTTAAGGTTTTACATTCTTATAATAAATTCCATCTTAAAACTTTTACACTGTGGATTAGACTCTCCCTTATTGGCAACCATGTGCAGGTTCACTGTGCGTACACACAGGTACAAATGCTCACACATACTTCCAGTTTTATACAAAAAAGAAAAAAAAAGACGCAAAATATTGCATTTGAGGTGAAGCTCCCTGAAGAATTTGTACAGAGGTAATGCACTGTTTAGCACATCTGAAAGTTTTAAAAAGTGATCAAAAATCTTTCGCATTCAAAGACACACCTCCTCCCAGATGATCTATTTACAAAAGGTAAGGCAAAAAATTAATTTAATTTAAAAATATATATATATATG
>VZTT01043053.1:58442-68822 GCA_013400855.1 Buphagus erythrorhynchus | reverse complement strand
TATATATATATATAGGTAAAGAACTGTTATTCTTAAAAAAAAAACAAACAAAAACTCCCCCCCAAAAAATACAAAAAAACCAACCCCCAACAGTTTGCTTTTGTAAGAACAACAGAAAAAAGTGAATAATTTTAATCACTTTATTTCTTGTTCAAAATACATATGAAACAATTAGAATAAAATTATTTCAAATTAATTCTTTTATTTTTCATATCTTTTTAAAATATAAAATTATCACAAACTGTACACTTCATAACATCTTTTGAGGTTCCATTGTTATGTATTTTTTCAGAACTGACAAATAGATTCACACTTTCTAGTTAATACATTGTAAAAATACTGAAATGTGTTACAGCTCTCAAAGGCTAGTGCAAAAAAACCCATTTACTATCAGTAGTACAATTTATGTTGTCAAGTTTCACAAATGGCCATTTAGCGCATACAAAAAGCCAGTAATACAAGTTCAAAAAGTTTTGTTTTCTTGTCTCTATAACGCAGAAGCCAAGGATATTGACTTGAACAATGTCTAGGTATCAAATCACAGACTTCATTTAAAAAGTCACATCATGAACACTGAATAAAGGGTACTAAAACAGTCAGGTATTTAATATTAGATCTTGGTCAGCCACACCACATAGCAAGAAGAGACAAAATCTTACACGAACTCTGCAGTTCTTTGTAAGCTACATAGACTTGGCAACATTTCTGATCTAATCATAAAGATTATTTTAAAGGTAGGGAGTTCTGTTAGAGTTTGGGCCAGTTAGGGCCTAATCCAGAACCCTCACTGTCACAGCAAAGATGCTTATCCAGACAGGTGTTGTGTTGGGTGCTTTCTTTTAAGATATCAAGATATTAAGTGTTTGAATATTAAGTGGGTTTTTTTTAGCTGTCAATATTTTCTGTGGCCAGGAACTCCATTTTAACTTCCTACCTTTTGAAGCATACACTCTGGAGAATGCCTTCCCCACATCAAAGCATATACTAGGAAAACATGATGTTCTGTTCTGAAGCAAAGATGTGGCCAATTTCTGTTCTCCTCCCCCTGCTTCAGTTTTCATGAGGAGTGCACTGAAGCCAGTCAGCTCGAATGCAGCATGGACTACAAGCTCATGGAAAGGAAGGAGAAGATTTCTAGGCCTCCCCTTGTGCTGGCTGGAGGAGTACCTGGATGGTTCAGAGGAGCACCTGGGTGGTTCAGAGGAGCCAGTGCTGCAGTTCTGCTGCCGGAGGTGGTGGGTGCTGGGCAGAGTAGGGAGCCCATCTGGCTTTGCCCACTCCCATCCCAGCCAGCAGGGCTATACTGGCATGGAGAGAGCTGAGATCAACAGGTCATAGTTAACATGGTATTTCACATGGTTTGCTGAGCAAACATCCTCCTGATCTCCCCCAGCAAGTGGAGAAAGCATAAGTCAGAAGTGCCTCTCTAAATCAAGATGCAAGTTTACCAACTTCTAGGATATAAAACTGCCCATATCCCATTCTGAGACATGTGCATTTAGGTCCAACATATCCTACAGAAACCTAAATAGAGAAGCATAGAAAGAATTTAGACCTACACTTGGAAGAAAGAGAAACAAGGAGCAACACTAAATCCATATCTATGCTTTTTCCTTCTATTGAGAAATAGTTTTCTATTTATTTAACAAAATTAAACTTTGTTCAATATTTTTTCCATAGAAATATAGACTGAAAAGAAGTGCTATTAATCTGATGTGCAACATGACTATCTAAAAATTCCATATGAAAGGTTTAGTCTATACACACACCCTCTGAGCTTCAAAACAAAATAGCATTTTGTGGAAACCTGCAGACCACCATTAAATAGGAAAAAATCTGTAAAAATATATCACTTCCATGTCTGACTACATGCATCACACATTTTTATTTACCAAGTCAGGCAGCTGAGGCTCATCTTTCCTACCAGTATCAGTAAAATCAGCATTTGCAATAATAGTTTATACCCTAGAGATGTGCCGAAGACTTCTAATATAGTCGGGGCTGTCAGAAAGTGACAAAAATCCATGGTGGATGTAAGAGAAATCATTCTGCTTGCCTTGAGACTGGGCTCATTTCATAAGATGCTATGACACATCCTCACGTGTAACCTGATGCAGAATGCACTGAAGTCAATAGCAGTGGTCCTGCTGGATTTCAACATTGGGCTGGCCAAGTACGTAGTGCTATGTTTTCAGAGGAAATGACATATTAAAAAGACTTACAGAGTGACTTTGCTGTATACATTTAATGGTCTATTGTCATGATATTAAGAAAATATTTTTGTTTTAATTAATACAGGAACAATTGGCATATAAAGTAGCAAGTGATTAGCCCAAAAGAAAGCTCCTTTTGAAAGTGTGCTAGAATTCTTTTATAGTTGAAACAGGGTGATAAATAGATTTTTTAGCAATGCAAAATATATAAATGAATGTGTATTGTTAATACTTACACCTTAATAGGCTGAATTGAATCACTTTTATTGTGCTATATTATTCCAATAATTATTAAAACTACATTAGATACATTTATGATTTGGTGTTTTTCTTGAGATAGCCCAAAAAGGGAGGTGAAATTTTCTAATTCTAGTCAGAAAAAGTTCCATAAAAAGCAAAATATCTTTTTGTCAACATCTTTATATTTTGCTGCCACAGACATTTTTTGCTGAAAGGCTTATTCACATTTTTTTCTTTTTTTTTCCTTTTTTTTTGCATCAATATTATTTTCAGTGCATGAGTAGATTGGTACTTTAGTACCACTTTTTGCCCTGCTAGAGATTAAATTATAATGTTCTGTCTTGAGGAAAAAGTCCATTTTTAACAACAGTACATGAAAAAAAAGAAAAGAAAAAATTAAAAGCCATGCTGGTATCATTTGAATGAAATCTCTTTTCTCAGCGCAGATTGCTCATCATCAAGCCCTCTTTGGGTAGTACTGCTCTTCGACTTCACAGACTTCCCTGTGCCTGGAGGGGTTTTAGGGGTTAAATCTTAGAGCTTCTCTGAAACCTGTTGTCTGCTACTGGCAAGTAGCTAAAGTGCAATAGTGCCAGGCTCCCTTTCAGAGGAATACAGAAAAGGTCCAGCTGTGCAGATTTTGGCTGTTGGCTAAGAAAAAGCTGTACTTTCTCATTAGTGATTTTGATTCCCTAGGCCAAAGTTACCTTTGTGGATTAAGAACTGAAAACGTTGTAGGTTTAAATAAATTTATCAGGTTCTTGTGCTATAAGGATAATTAAGATCATTAAACACTTATAATACATGAAGCTTGAAAGGAATAGATGTAAGAGTGTGACGTGCTCTTTGGAGAGTCCACAAAATCTTTTTCATTTTCTGTGGTAGCCAAATCTCCATTTATATGAAAAAGAAAGATACACCCATCCACACATACCCATTTGACAAAAATAATTACAGCTGGCAATTCTCTTGCTCAGCTATGCAGTCATTTCCCTCATAACTATTATTACACAATTAAGACTCAGAAAACTGTGGTGAGGGAAGTAATGGTCCTCTATTGATCACTCTGATTTTTAATAAGAGGCAGCCGCTCCCAGGGTGAAACATTCACAATACACCCACTACTATGTGACAATCTGGGACAAAGGAATAAGAATCCATTATTCAGCTGAGCCTCCATGAATAGGAGGAACAGGAGGAGACAAGATTTGGCTGAAACCTCAGTTCCAGGACCCTATTCATACACAAAGACCTGTGGGATAATAAATGAGAAATACACCATAATTATGACTTCAGATTTTTGAGTCATCAGAGAATTAGCACCTGCAGCAGCCCAGTGACTTCTCCACCATTTTGTGGTGTTAATTGAGGCTTGACTTGAGAACAAAACCAGTACCTTGTGTACCACAGCAGCATTTCCAAAGGTGCTTCCTATTGGTGATTCAAGGACTCTTTGTCAGAAGCTTTGATAATGTGAAGAGGTGACGTTACATAAAAATGTTTTTTCACCTATTGGGGATCTTCCAACCTATGTCAGGTGCAAATAAATAGGAGGCCATTACAGCATCTAGAGAGGAATGCATCTGAGTACATGTGGGAAATGTCCTTTTTTTGCCTCAGTTGTGCTGCAAGGAAAAGACTGGAGGATAAGATGTGCCATGAGCAACTACTGGTGCTCTTTGCACTTTGAATCCTCTGAAAGCTCGATCTGTGGGGCGGAGGGTTGCTTTTATTTTAAGAACAGACTCAGGTCCTGAAATTGGCTCCCACTACCCTTGTGAGCTTACAATGGCCATACAAGATATGAGGTAAGGAAATCACATCAAAAATACCTTCCTATTTGGAAGTATTCGTTACGCATACATTTTTCTCTATTTTTTTCTGGAGGGCTCTTTTCATACTCTCATAGGCTTTTCCCAATGTCTTGGGGTGACTTTATAATGCTTATGTCCCCTGTCTGTTCTGTTTGTGTTGAATATTGAGTTCTGCAGCTTTAAGACTGGTTCCAGGAGTGAAGTGGGAGAGAAAAGGTGCAGAGTTTGTTATCAGAGACTGCACCTGCTCCCCTGCATCCTTCACACATCCTGTATTGTCTGCAGTGGACAGCAGGTGAGAGCTCTCCTTTGCTCTTCATTAGTTTCTGGCTAGCTAAGGCAGAAAAACTCCCTGAACTGTAGTTTTTTTTTTTTTTCCTTTTTCTTAAAATTGTTCAAACCTGCTCTGAACTGAAAACCCAAAGAAATACTCGGAGCTCACACCCGTGGCCCACTAAAGCCTGGCCTGGGCCGTGGCATTTCCCAGCGCCAGAGGGACTGATACCCCTCGTCCCTTGTCTCGTGTTATGGCTTAGACGTCACAAGAAGTTTTACTTTATATTTTCTTGTTCAGTCCTCTTCACTTCTGACCCTATTATCAGTCTCAATTCATAGCATATTGAAAAAAGTAACTTGACCCTTTTTCTCTCTCCTCTTGCAGACTACTTTTATGGAAATGTATCTGCTTCACAAAAACATCCAACAGCCTACAATTTCTCCTGAAATTAACCTAGAAAGTGTCTCAAAAAAAAAAAACCAGATTCCTTTTGTCAGGGCTAATCTTAAGTTCCTAAAATTCCTGTTTGTGATGTTGGCAAACATTTTTGATATTTGAAATCACACAGGGCCAGGCAACTAGGTATTCTATACCTGCAGGAAAATATTGCTTTATAATCAGAAACAGTCTTTCCTTTTTAAACTAAGAGGTCCCAGGATATTAGGTCTTAAATCTATACCATTATTCCACACAGGAAAGGAATTTTACACATATTCTAGAGCTTTATTTGTTGTATAGAAAGTTTTTACTCCCTGCTCTTTTTTAAGTTTTATTTTACTTTCCTCATGGGTGGATGCATGGATAGATTTACTTTACTTCAGGATCTTGAATTTTTAAGGTATGAAAATATCCCAAACAGTTTAAAAGCAGTCTCTCAAAAACGCTTATATGCTTGTATTTTGAAGGAGAGGAAAATTGTATAAAAGGCAGGTTGCTGCCATGAAAACATGTTTCTAGCACTCTTTTCTAATCAATGACTTTGTGAACCCTGAAGTTGTGATGAAATAGCTGTGCCCTCATCCTTTCCTTGGTCTGTCTTCAGTTTTTTTTTTTGGGTCAGGCTTCCTGATTTCACCTCTCCAGGGGAGAGGCAGGATTTCACAATTCTTTAATTTTTGCTGGGCTTTGGGACACCCTGTCTGTTGTAACTGTGCCAACCCACGCAGTCTGAAAGGATTTGCAACTTTTCTTTTAGAGAGTCTGTGAATATTCCACTTCATTAAAAATAGAATGGTATTTAAATATTTAATCTTAAATATTCAAACTTAAATATTTCAAATAAATGGAATTGAAAAAAAAAAGTTTATATGCATGTTTTTCCTGCCTCAAGCTTTCCCATCCATTCATGGGAGAGCAACCAAGCCTATTTTCTCAGTAAGCTACAGTACCAGCTTGCATCCCCAGCCTGCTCAGACATAAATCTTGTCTGCTCTGAATCACATCTCTTGATCTTTCCTGTGCCTTTTTTCCTATGCCTGCTTCGGATTTCACTATTTTAGATGAGATGCATTTTTTTCAGACTGGCTATAGCATCAACAGACTTTTCCAAGCCACCAAGATGATAATTAACATTTTATACAACTCATTTGCTTCTGAGAGACACTCCCCTGTCAGACATTGTCTGCCTGTATTCCCCTAAAGTAGATTTATTGAACTCACCTAGTTCAGGACCAATAGTCAACATATTGTATTCATAAATTATTACAGAGCAGCTCCACTTTCATCATAGCAGCTCTGTGACTTCCTGCAGATCCAGTTTCCAGAATATACTACCTTGATTTGTTTTTCAGGGAGTCATCATTCCTTTTCCACAGGCGGGAGCTTTGGTGTTCTGGAAACCTTTATAACCTATATCTATTAGTTTTGTTTTGACAGTGTTGATACTGAGGATCTTCAGTAGCATCGACACGGCTCAGCAACACAGACTTAGCCACAGAGTGCTGTAAGAAATGTCCTCCCTTGGATCAACAAGGCACAAACACTTGTCCTTAGTACCAACAAAGTGAATAGTCCCCATGATGGCAGAGTGCCAAATCGGTTTTTCCTGTTATGCAAATTTAACGTGCTTTCTGCCCTTCCAGGGGATTGAGCCCCATGTAGCACAAGAATCACAGTCTACACTTGGGTGGAAAAAAAATTCACGTGGCAATAGCAGAGGCATTCTCCTCTCTGAGCCTGCAAAGGTTTCCCAGCAACAGCAACATTGTAGAGGTGCTATCAGATAAAACATAAAATTACAGCCCTGAGCACCTGCCATCATCAAGCATCCCTTAGCACTCAGCACAAGACTGAAGGTGTTAGTTCCATTTTCCTGACCAGATTCCCCTGTGAAATTCAAAGCCCACCTGCAGCTTCACTTTCTCTTAGATTTCTAGCTCCTGGTTTCCTGTATGCTGTTAAAAAACTGACATTTTCCAGGGTTAAGAGAAAAGTGAAATTGTGCAGGAGATATTTATTCATCTAGATGAGTAAACAAAAGACACTTTTAGAAGTTAAGGTATTTGCCTTGGAAAAGGCAAGTGACTGTGATCAGCACCTCAATTAACTCCTATGCTTAATGCTGATGCTTCTTCACGAATGTGCTTCTTTTGTCCTGTTTTAAGGTAGAGAAAGAAAGGACAAGTGGTAAAACTATTGGAATTATCTGTTTCAGGAGGAAGGTTTCCATTTCAGGGCATTTGCAGTTGCATGGAACAGCTTTGTGTCTACTGCCACATTTTCCTTCATCTTTCCTAGCTCTGTGGTCTGCTCTGTGCCATAATTTAGCTGTTTTCAGAGAGCTTAGTTTAGACCGGCAAGGCTCAGAAGCTAAATGAAAGTGAATCTTGAGTTAAAGTGAGTCTCTGCTGTGGTGTGAATGAGAGAGAAAATGTCCCATCAAAACATGCATTCATATTTCTGATATAGATGGTATATTTTATCCATATTTTCGATGGTCCAACACATACTACATGAGCTTTGTCCAAAAGTCGCCTCACTGTCTGATTAAAATATATGTCACATTTTAACACCTGCTGAATTTTCAAGCATGTTCATTTGTAGAAGTAGTGTCATATGAACTTTTCAGGTCAAGAAACTGTCACTCAGTACAAATTTATCAAGTTTTTATCATGAACTAAAACGTATTTCTGATTAGGTGTAGGTGTTGTTGTAACAGAAGTGCTAAATTATAGTGATTGTACATCCAGCAACTGCAAGTACTTGTATATGCAAACCTAGGTTTTTGCATGCTCAAATAAGGTGATTTTCAAATTTGGCAGGCACATTTATGGATTTCTGAAAAATTTTACATTTTCAGCAGAAGAAGAACTCTATTACTGAGTTCTGTAATACCCTCCTTTTAAATGTTTGCTCACTCAAAAAATACAGTCAAATGATTTCAGATGTATAAAACCTGTTAAATTAATAGAGTATAATAAAAAGTACATATAAAAGTTTATAAAAAAGAGATAGCAAAATAATCTTGGAACTAGACTATCATGTATATGTTGTACATCATCATGTTAAAATTTTTTAAAAGGATTGCATTGAATCCAATCGAAAAGCTGAGAAAGAGGAGAAAAGGATGGATCAAATTAATCTTTTCACTAATTTTACTCTAAATAATTGCTCCAAAAACGCATCCACAGAAAGAAATTAGGTAACTGTTTTTTCCCTTGAAAAAAATCAATCCGATGAAAACATTTATTGTTAGCTTAATGTTTTCTTCAAAAATACTGGAAGTGGTGGTGATTCTTTAAGAAAAATGTATAATTTAGTTACTTAAACATAAGAAGTCCAAAGAATAACATTTATTGAAGAAGAAATTTTGTGGGGGAAGTTGCTGGCCACTTTATCTCTGACCAATATTCATATTGCTAAGCTCAGCATAGACAAAAGATGGTGAGGAAAGAGCTGGTTGCTTGCTGGAGGTTGAGGAGAAGGGCCATGTCAGCAGGACTGTAAAATGCTGTGATCCAAAGTTGAGGTCATGGAATCTAGTACATGACTTAAATCTTCATGAGCTTGTGCTCACCTGCGCAGTGTGAAAGTAAAAAAAAAGCCAGGCCATGCAAATACAATTCTTATTAAGTACTGGTGTTGTTTCTAGTAAACTGCTTCAAGAATAATAACTCAGGCCTTTAGGAAAGGAATTTTTCTAACTGATGTAAAAGTACCTCAATATATTTTAAACCAGCCTTTTGCCACATTTGATTTTCCTAAATTAGGGTAATGCATGAGATATAGGAGAAATGTGATAAGCAGAAAAAAAATTAGTCAGGATGGGAGCAGGGAACTTGTAACTTCTCCAAATTTCCAAATTAAAATATTTAAAATTCCTTAGTAAAGATATATATCAATCAATATATTCCTTAACTTAAACTGTGCTAAGTTCTTTCATGGTGCTTTTGTGATGTCGCTGAGAGTAACTTGTGAGCCAGGCTCTAAAGCCAATGGTTGAGTTATATTAACTACATATCCTGTCTTTTGAGATAACGAAGGAAACAATGGGGGAAAAAATCTTTTTCACTAATTCTATTAATCACTTCTAATGGAATAAATATGATTATTTAGGGGATCATTTTTGACTTTAGATACCTAGATGATTTTGCAGCCTGATTTCTCCTAGATGCAGAGCACCCATCAATCAAGTTTAGACACAGAAGTCATTCATTATTATTATTAACAATATCAAAAATAACACAACAAGGGGGCACAAACTGAGCCTTTGGTATTTGACAACAATTAAAATTTAAGAAAATGAATCTTGAAATACCTTACTTCCTATGATGAAACATACAAGATACTCATGGAGAACAGTAAAATAGGTAAAAATATTTTGCTCATTGCTGAACATATATGCTACATTTGATTGTGAATTTGTTTGTTTTTTGGATATTAGGTGCAAAAAAGTGCAAAGAATATTTAATTAACTGTTACAGTATCACACTACAAAAAATATTTTCTAGGGCACAAAGGCCACTGTTGATATAATTTATGTTAAGATAAATGTATACATAAAATAGTTTTTCAACCTACATATATGTATATATCTCTATCTATTTCTATATCAGCCTTGCAGAATCATGTTGAAAATCATCTAGGCCACAGAATTTTGTTAGGATAACAATGATGGGAGGGAAAAAAACCTCAAAGAGGACAGTTTGTTCTCCTACTAAAAAAATTACTCATCCAGAGCAAATGGAGGAATGAAATTCTGCAAGGCTGCTCTGTATTTATGATTATGAAAATACAGTCTTAAGCAGGGAGGATCAATGTTCAGCATTACCAATTCTCTCTGGGAGAAACCATTTCTGCCTAGAGGCCATGAATAACAACCTGAAACAGGCATTCAAAGACTTGAGTTGGAGCCTTTTCTTTTTTCCCTTTTTTCTTTTTTTCTTTTTTTCTTTTTTTTTTCTTTTTTTTTTTTTGTTTTTCTTATTTGTAAAGACTGTCTGGGAGATTGATTTTTATATTTATTTGCTTCCTTGCTGTGTTCATAGGCACAGGAGGCAAAGTACAAAAACTGCCTTTTTTTGACTTATATTCACCTGTAATGTTAAGGCCAGCCCTGACAGCTTTTCTGAAGCAGTTAAGACACTTCAAGGTCTTAGAGATTTTTATCTGTCTTAGAGATTAGTCAGTGGTTGTTTGCCAAAACAACCTTTCCTCTTCATATTCAGATTAATTCTCAAAATTTCTTTCATTATCATAAGTCAGTCTTCCTTTGGTGTTTTTCTCCTTCATGACACTTCCGTAAAAATGTTGTTTTGGAAAACACTGACTCCTCAGTTTTCTTTATATATATTGCAAAGATACACAATGTGCCATCACCCATTTTTTTTCTAATTAC
>VZTT01043053.1:17976-40519 GCA_013400855.1 Buphagus erythrorhynchus | reverse complement strand
CTCCTGTGAGCACATTTAGTTGCCATTACAAAACAATCCGATTGTCAGAATTTCCTCTGCTTTTTGTAATCAACTGCTTATTAATGCCACATGTAGCCTTGCCTTATTGCTTGGTTTCCCTGTGGTGTTGTATTCTGAAAACAAGAGGTGTCACAGTTGCATATTTCTTTGTTTAAATCAGAAATGCAAATTGTCCATTTGAAAGCAACCAGGACTCATTTCATAGATATTATTTGTATTTTTGCTGTAAGTGTAGAGGTTGAAGAAGGCATGAAGCACAAAACTGCCGCAGTTCATCTGAGCAGAGATACAAGAGGGTAAGCTGCAGCTATTAAATAATAGACAAGAACGTTTCCCTTTTCAGCTGTTTCAGTCCTGCTAGGTGCAGGGAGCAGTCCTAGCTCAACACATAAACAAGGTAGGGAGAGCTTCATAGCCTAGACTTGAAGTTGCTCAAAAAAAGCTCAGAAAAATCCAGGTGTTTGGATATCAAATTTAGATGAACAATACATCCCTCTTGTAACACACTTTGCCTTTCATTCTTTACAGCTAGACAAGTTTAAAGATTTTCTTCACCCTTAACTGTTAAAACTCCCTGAATTCATAGTGTCTAATGTCCACATTGGAATGGAGTGAGGAATGAAAAGGCCCTGACTGATCAGAAAAGTAGAATATTGTCCTCAGGGAGTTTCACAGCTGTTCTTGTGCTTTTTCCCTCCAAGAAGTGCAACCTCATAGGTGTGCCAAAACATGGGGAATGAGCTGAACTCCACCCAAAATGTAGGGCAATAAATTCCTGGGCAGGCAGCAGTTTAGGGACAATCTTTTTAGTATCTTTGACTCATAATGAGGTCCAGGAAGACCTGTGTTACTGCTACTTCTGTCAGTGCTACAGAAACCCGTGCAGAGAGGCCTCCCTGAGTGCTCCTGACACCTGCAGCTGTACTACTGAGATGCCCAGATGATCACAGAGTGACAGAATAGTTTGAGTTGGAGAGGCCCTAAAGATCATCCAGTTCCAAACTCCCTGCCATGGGGATATTGTGTTCAAACCCTGTTGTACATAAGCAGCAGCTAAATCTGCCTTTGCAGGGGAAGCAGTGAAGCTGATTGTACGATATCAGTTTGAGCAAAAACAGGTACACGACAAATTCTTTTCTCTTCAACTTCTCTTGCATTTTTGACAATCTGGGTTAATGCGAGCAAAAGCAATATATAAGACCCCAAATATATGATTTCTAAGGTACCAACTTGCTTTTAAATTTTCAGGCTTCATGCACTTCAGATCTTCTACTGAATTGTTGCAAGATGTCACTAAGTAAAAGAATGCATTTGTATGGCTGTTCCCTGTGAGAATCAGCAGCACTTTTGCTCTAGTAAGCCAGTCCTAATTACACAGTGCCTAGTATCTTGTTCTGAGTCACAGCATTTCACCAAGACAGCTAATTGGTCTGCTAATTATTAAGATGTTTCATTGTTGTCATGGCAACATATTTATCTTCCTTTGTTCTGCAGTAACAAAGGGATTAATGAATGTGATAATGAAATACAAGAATGTCAGAAAACCAGGTTATTAAAATGTGGCAGAGCTACCAACATCTGCAAATCCAGGTACTTCAACCTCTACTGACTCTTACATACAGTGCTCCTATAGTAGACTTGCCTTCCATAACAGAACAAATTCATTTTGAGTAGCAAATTCATTTTGATAGGAAATCTGTATGTAAATCTAATATAAAACTGTATTGTCATGGGCCTAATGACACTATGAAGCTGATTTCTAATCCAGTAAGACTGCCACATCTGTGATAAAAGAGAGGAATAGGATGCTGATTTATGATATGACTTGAGATTTATGAGGGGTGACTCGGGTTTAGCTTTTCTAGACAGCATTAGAGCAATCTTTTGGTCCAAATCCAGAAAAGAGTATCATCACTGGTGGTACTTAGACAGAACAAAAGCTTCCCTCTTCTCCTTGCAAACACTAAAATCAACAGATATGTTTGTTTTTCTTTAACCTTAACAAACCTCACTTTTGCCTTTGTGCCTCCTGGGAACTGACTGGCTCAACGTGTTCCTCTTGAGCTGATGCTAAAGAGCAAAAAGCATGTTCTTGGAAAATACAGGTGAATGTTTGAAGAATGGATTTTCATAGAAGCAATAAACTGCATTTATCATGATAGCAAAATACTATTACAAAGTATGGGAAAGGGTGGTTCTCAATAACACAGAGCAAAATTGTTTGCAAATGAGCACCACTGCTGCAGTTCTTCTGCTGCAGTGTACTGTTTAATTGGTATCAAGGACTAAAGAGCTTTTAACAAACAGGTCTTTTCATATTATCAGGGAATATGAAAAATATGTAATTATAACTAAACAGAAATGCATCATTTCCCCATACTAACATGTCTCTGTGTTAAATGTACAGTCTAAAAAATGTGATCAGGCACATTCGATTGTTGTTCTTATTGGCTTATTAAAATCCTCATGCTTCAATTACAATGAATTAATATGATTTCATTTATTTTATTAAGAGCTGATGGTTGCATGAACCCTTCATTAGAACTGGTTACAATGCTTTAATTTGCCCCAGCTCAGGTGAGATCAGTGTGCAGGAGACAGTCCAGACAGCAAACAATTCTCTCAGATCCTTTGTCAATGGATTTAGGAGAGGGTGCATCTGAATCCCTCAGGACTCCTGAGGACAACAAAGCGGTGCTGCATTGAAGATAGGGCAAGAGAAGTTGTGCTACCTCTGCATCTGCCATTGGCTCCTTTTTGTTTAGAGGCTCCCAATCAAGGACATCGGAGTAAGGTTTCAGTCATTTTTCTGGTACATTGTTGTACAATAAGGAATAATTCAGAAACCTGGTCTAAATGTCCAGCCTTATTCTCATACATTATATTCTTGGCAGCAGCAATTAATATGGGCTGTTAGGTTAGGACTCCCTTAAGGCAGGTAGGGTTTAGATAAAATGCATTTACAAACAGAAAGATCATAATTTCTGGGCAATTTTTAAGGCACATGTCATTCTAAACGTGGATGCAAAATTTTTCACCAAACTCTAAAAGAAGGTGATGTTTTCAAACACTCTGCTACTGATTGGCTGTGGCGGGACACTTACTCAAAGCACAGAAACTGTCCCTTTCAGAGGAGACTTAACCCTGACAATCTTGAGAAGATAAAAAGAAACCTGCCTTACAAGGTTGCAGAAAGACTGATATTGATAGGAGGTTTTACTTTTGTAAAACTGTCGTCGGCCTCACAAATATTTTGTATTCATTTAGATCCCAGTCCAAATCACTCTAGATATCTGTGAGAATATTTTCACTGCCTGAAGTAGATCTGGAGCATACCCCTGGAACTTCTTTCTTTCCCTATAGTACCACTGGGACTATTCAAGTCCATGTGCCAGCCAGCTATTTCTTCTGTCTATTCAGGAGGTCAGACAATCTGAACACTTGGATTTGATGGATAAGACTCTTTCAGTTAATATCCTTTCAGGTAGCAGTGGGCTAGGTAATGGGCTTGTCATGCTAAACTCTACGAATTTTTGTTCTTCTGTGTTTAGTGTAACAGTTACACGTTCAGAATTATCTGAGTGTTGTGGGAATGTTCCTCAGCGTGGTTTGGACACTGTGCTCCTGTTCTGAGCAGATGGATACAGTAGCAGGAATCAGGCATAGTCAGGGTAATGTGGCTTAAAACCAGCTGGACAGTCTTATAATTCAGAAGATGCTTTGGCTGCTAAAGTCAGTCAGACCTCCTCTGGTTGGAGTGCTCTCATTTTGGGAGCTTCTTGTGGCTTCCTGTTGGCTGTTCTGTGAGGTTGGAATGGCTGAGAAAAGCACTTGAGCACTCACCGCCAAAACAAGCGCACTGAGCTGGCGGAACATTGTCTTTAGGGCTCCCAGGAGGCCAGCACAGTATGTGCCCACTCAGTGTAAAGCATGTGTCTTCTCCTTTTGCCTCTAATTATTGTGACTGTGAGCCTTTTTGTTTGTTTCTTTGGGTTTAGTGGGTTTTTTTCCATTTGGTTGGTTTTGGGATTTTTTTTTTTTTTGGTGGTATACATTTCCTTAGCAAACAGCATTAACAGCATTTTGAAAAAAAAGGCAACTTCTTACACAGTATCTGTACTGTAACTTATGGCATCACACAATACTACAGATGCCTCTTTTAGCCTTGATTTTTCCCATTCTTTGATTATAAAACAATCCCCTTTTTATTTCAGGATTTGATCTTTGCAGTTCATTGTTTGTTTCCATGCATTACATTTGCTGACAGTGGTTGAAGAAAATCCCATTGGAATCTATAGGTACCTGCACATCTTCACTACTTTTCAATATAAAGAGGCACCTAATGCAAAATTAAAGTTCATGTCCTCCACTTTAATACTAAAGAAACCAGTAAGGAATGCTGTCTGCTTGTCATTTATTTATAGACCTATATGGAATCTGTAAAGCTTTAAGATCAGTTCATAAGGATCTATATTTTTAGACTGGAATTTTAATTCCTTCATAATCAGCAAACCATGTCTTAAGGAAATGTGCCATCAACAATGAGTCTATCATTTGTTTGGTTGAGAGGGAAACTTTCATCTGCAAAAACAACTGATGTATCTATAAAAAGTATCTCTGTGAAAATCTAGATTTGCAGTTCTATAAAAAACACTGAAATATATTTTCTTGTAATCAAAACCCTGAAGGGAAATGCTTAAAGTAGCAACATCTATCTTTACAAAGTAGTAGAAGATGTAGATTTCACTTTCATGTGTTAAAATCAGTATGCAACTGAAGGTACACTAAATGTTTCAGAATATTCTGTCCAAAGAACAATGTGGCTTTGTATTCACAGGACTGATGTTTCACCCGTAACTACTAAGAAACCTGTGAATAATCCAGGATACTGGAAATTTTCAGCAGTGTTCCTGCTCTACTTGTTCCTGGGAAAGGTGACACGAGTGTGAGTGCCTCTGATTTACCTTGATGAGGATGTGGGCTCAGTGATCTGCCTCTGCATCCGAGCATGTCTGATCAGGTGCTCTTTCAGCACATTCTGGACCTCTGCTGGTATATCAGGCGAAGTGTGGCTGATTTTCAGTGCAGCTTCAAGTACGTTGGTCGTAGCTTTCCCATTTTCTTTAACTTCCTTTTTCTCACTGTTCTCCAAAACCTCCGCAGGAGCACTGGAGTTGCTCTGTGGGACATTACTGGCACTGGAGGTGAGAGGTTTGCTCCTCCAGCAGGGCCAACACAACTTCCAAAAAACAAAAAGTGAGACCACCAGCAAGGCAAGCCCGCAGAAGCTGACGACGACTGCTAAGAGACTGACTGAGACATCTGCAATGAATTAGAAACAAAAATCATCATGACAGACAAACATGCAGAGAAAAAAAATAGTTAAAAATTACAAAGGCAAGGAGATAGAAGCATTTTTATTATGTTTGTGTAGAGCTTTAAAGTCCTGTTTAAAGTTGTGAGGTTTTTTTTTTAATTTTTTTTCCTTTGATCTCTAAGCCTACCTTTAAGATGGTATTATTTTCTAATATCTGCTTCACAAACACTCCTTTAATTGTTCAGGCCAAGGACCAGCATGTGTACCATTTACCACATACTCAGACATCCTTCTCAGGAAGTTCCCTTCTCAGGAAGTAAGGAAACAATCCCAAAAACTCCCATTCATTGTTGGCTAAGGACTTTGAGATCAGTAGGTGAAAGAAATATTGACCTATTTTGCTAAAGCAAAGTCATTATAATCACACAGCAAATATCCTCACTGAGATTTAAGGCAAACACATGAGAATTCTGTTCACAAATCTAGATTTCCAGTTTTGAAAACAAGCACCTATATAGACAGCCTTTTCCTTATAGGTAATGTACACTTCCCTTTACTTATTGGCTTCAGGTGGAGGACACAGCTCCTGGAAACATCAATAACTTTAATTTCAGTCAGAGGTTGTTGATGCTGAGTTCTTTAGAACATATATTTAGAATATCAAGAACATGTTGATGAAAAAGTTAAGCCACAGTCAACATTTTCTATCAGTACACATGAAGACAGATTAGATCTAAACTGCTAGGCTGATGCACAGATTTCTTCAAGATTTGCCAGACTTCTGACTCTGTGTACCAACTGCTTCAGAAACATTTTAAAATCTAGCATTTAGGCATAAATAGGAACAAGATAAAATTTGTCATAAATAAGAGATTTCTGTGGTTGAATCATCAGCTCTGGGCCAAGACTTTGTCAGACCAAGATAGCACAGATATATCAGTATCTAAAATTCTGCTGTGAAAATGCAGCTGGCTTCAGAGAACATAGTGAAATGCCCCAAGCTGTACAGAGATCATGCTGTACACTGAGCTACTCCTGCTGCCCTGTATTTGACTTTTGCTGCCAAAACTGCTTAGAATATCCAATAGCCTGGCCAAAGATAGGAAAACAGATTTCATACTAACAAAATTCCATGGACACACTTTTATTTTAGGAGGTGGTGGACGACCAGGACTGCCAGTTGAGTCCTAATTAGGAGTTATATTCTGTGACATGCTTCCATTCGATTTTTCCAGTATCCTGTAATATTATAACAAAAAAATTCCTTTCCTTTTTAACAGTCTTTTATATGCCTTAAAATTATTCACTAAACCCTGCTAAAATATCCCTCAAGTAACGACTGCTGCTCTTTGTTACAACAAGTTTTGACAGTTCAACAGCTAATACTTTGTATCCATAACTCCAGGCTACAGGCTACTAAACTGAATCACTGGAAAAGTGCAAAGAGAGTTTGAGCATATTTTTATAGATTTTCACATGAGCAAAAAGGTATGGATTAGCTCCATGAAACAGTATGTGCTTCACCAGCCTTTATGAGAATTGAAGATAGAAAGATGAAGCAGAATGATGAGGATAGAAAGCTGAAAATTTAGGAATATTTTCTTTATTAATATGTAATATCCAGGTGCATCTCTTAGTAACAAACACTGAACTTATAGATCACTCCTCATGAAAATGTGTGAGAAAAGAAAAAATGTATAGAAAATGTTGTGGTCTGAAGATCATACCCTCTCAGTCAATTCCTAGCCATGGATCAGGAATTAGAATAGGAAAATGATCATTCTTAATGGGTGGTTTGGATATGACCCTTCTGTTTCAGCAGATGACAGACATTAATGGCAAGGAGAGAGCTCTTGCATGACCTCAGTGCCAGGGAATGGTCTGTAGTGGGTTGATTGACAGATGCCAGAGGCCCATCAAAGCTGCTATCTCAGTCCCCTCCTCAGATGGACAGGGGAAAAAATATAACAAAAAGCTCGTGGGTCAAGATAAGGTCAAGATCCTTCCCAAGGGAAAGATCACTCAGCAATTACTGTCACAGGCAAAACAGACTTAACTTGGGGAAATAAATTTGTTACCAATCAAATCAATGGTGACTAATAAAACCAAACCATAAAACACTTTTCCCCACTCCTCCCTTCTTCTGGGGCCCAATTTCACTCCTGCTTTCTCTACCTCCCCCCTCCAGCAGCACAGAGGGATGGGCACAGAGGGAGGCTGCATCAGTTCATCACACATTGTCTCTGTTGCTCCATTCTCTTCAGGACTCCTCACACCCTCCCCCTGCTGCTCTCCTCCAGCGTGTGGTCCCTGCCACAGGAGACAGGCCTGCACAAACTCCTCCTCACACACTGCTGCAGCGTCCCTTCTGCTGGGAGCAGACCCTGGGGAGCTCACTGCTCCAGCACGGGCCCACTACAGGGTCACGAGTCTGGCCAGGAAACCTGCTCCAGCCAGCGATCCCGTCTCTTCCCACAGGTCCACGGATCCTGCCAGGAGCTTGGCCTAGGCCATCCTTGAACCAGCTGGCCTTGGCTCTGGTGGAAATGGGGGAAGCTTCCAGCAGCTTCTCACAGAAAACCCCCTCCTGCTGCCAAAACCTGGTCAGGAAAACCCAGTACACAATCAAAAGCAAATTTAATACATCCAGCCAGAGGTAGGCCTCACTGAAGAACCTTCTTTGATAGATTTAACCGGATAAATTGTCAGGCAACCTGACCAAACTTTTTCCTGTTCTCAAAGTGTGACAAAAAGTAGAACTCTTGAAAATATTGGTGGTCTACCAGAAATAAATAAAAATTAAGAAAATAAAAAAATAAAAATAAAATAAATANNNNTAAAAAATAAAATAAATAAAAAAAAAATAAAAAAAAAAAAAAAAAAAAAAAAAAAGAAGAAAACAGAAATAAATTCAATTTAGGGTGTTTTGCAATATTTCCAGCTAAGTTTAGGGGTGGTTGGCATAATTAGGTTATATTTTGAGAGGAAGACTTTTAGAACTGAAAATTGTAGGGTCTTTTTTCCACTTGGAAAATGTTGAAGGAGGATGTTTTAACATCTTTGAAGCTGCTAGAAACATTTCAAAACCATAAATACAAAAATTGATCCTTTCCAGCAGAGCTTCAGTTTGATGAATAGATACTATCAGCTGAAAAACATTGCATCAAAGCATTTCTAGCCAATTGTAATTTAAGTTTTTCACTGCAAGAGATTTTTCAAGCCTTCAAATAACTTGTTGTCTCCCTTCAACACCTACTTCTGTACTTCAACATTCTCTAAACAGTTTTTCTGTGTTTCCATTAAACTACTTCAAAGTTGAAAAAGCTCCTGAAATCTTTACAGAAAAGGTATGCTTTATATCTGTAAAATAATCCTATGAAACATCTAGTCTCACAAGCAGAGATAAGGAACTAATTCTATAAACAGTTGTAGTCTCAAATTTTGCTATTTTATTAATGAATTAAACCTCACATATTGAATTTCATAGTGCAACAAATACAGGAAATATTTGATTTGCAAGAAAATTGACCAAATAGTTCATTACAAAAAACTACTTAATTACATTTATTGCCACAATTGCTAAAAAGCAATTATGCAATAACTATGTCATAAACTCAAAGTTGACATAAAAAGCATATTGTTTCATGTCCTTCCTTCTGTCAGTCACTCAACTGAGCAATTGCGAGAGATTTGTTGTTATGTGAAGACTGAAATCATCTGATGGGCAAACCCTTTCTGTGTTAAGCTGGATATGTCTCTTATATTAAGTTTTTATAGGAAGTTTGGTTGAAGAATGTAAAACTTTAAGAGAAAGTTCCACAGACTCGGAGCTTCTTTACATTCCTGCCAAGGGTTCCTGGTTGGGAAGAAAAATGGGTTCTGAAGGATGGATTTGTCATCAGACTAGGGTTGCACTTCACATACATAAGTATTATTTAGAGACATAGAACTGGCGACAAATTCAAAGACTGCCTAAGTTTTTAAGGGCAGAAAATATACATACTGCTGGGACAGCATTGTCAACATTGTGAATAATGTTCTCACTGGTCTCTGGTCCAAACGAAAACAAAAACCATCTTGAAAAGCTCTTTCTAAACTGGTAATTGCAGCTTGTCGGCAATGATTTAGATTTGCACAGGACATCCCCCTGAAAATTCAGAAGCATTACAGAATTATGCATTTCCCATTCTTGTTCTCATGCTCAGGAATGTCAAGAAGATCTTTTTTCTCATACCATCCCCTTCTGGTCAGTGGGAGATTTTCCAATGGCTTAACTTCACTTGACTAAATGTAATCTTTCTAGTCTTAATAAAATTTAATAACTGAAAGCATCCTGTTTCCTCATGTTTTTTTATTTAAATGTATTCTTTCAAGATATGGAAATTTGGACAATTTTGTATTTCTCATTTAAGAAAGGCATGTCTATTGAGAAGCCTCAAAAATTTTCTGCATTTTTATAAATGTCCTCTGATACATTTCTATCAGAAAAGTCTCCTTCAGAGACAGTCTTTTGTATCAGGCAGGTACTTCAGGAACATCCCCATGTGTTGCTTTTTATTTTTCTTTCCTGGATGCTAGGTAATATCTTGAGCATTGGGTTCAGTACTATGGATTCCAAAAATTTTTTGTTTGAAACTTGCCTCAGAAAAGTTCTGCCCATGGATCCACTTGCAAACATGCACATTGGCAGACTTCCATTTCAAAACCAAATTAAGGTCACTAACATTTTAGGCAACATATGCCTCATGAGGCTGGATTTGGAAAAACATGCTCCACAAACCCATTATGATCTTGACTGGAGACAGAAACACCACACAATGCTGTGATGTAGATGCCCAGCTGTATAAGCGTCAGGCACATCTGATGTGAACCACACTAGAGAGAATGGATTCTTCCCAGAAAAGGAGCAGGGATGAAAGGAACACTTGGGGAAAGGGAGGGTTCTAGTCTCTTTTGGGCTATTTCTTTGTCTATATGTATATCTGATCTTGGTTCTCTTAAATATTTAAATTGCAATGTCTGTAACCTGTGTTCAAATATATTTTTTCTTTAACTTTGATTCTGTTCTCTTGTTCATTAAGCCATGAATAACTTCACTCTTTCCATAATAAAGGAATTCTCGTGTACATAATAACCAGGAGTCAGTTCAATCAGATAAATTAATGTCTCTGATTTTCTAGGATTTGAAGGGAAGCAGGGCCCTTATAAATTATAAAAGACCTGTGGACAAAAAATCTCCCCTATCCCCATGTATATTAACTAGTTGGTCCAACCCATCATTTCTGCTGTTTGGTTTTCCTTGGGGAATTTTTAAGCACAT
The DNA here is from genome assembly GCA_013400855.1 of Buphagus erythrorhynchus. Lineage (NCBI taxonomy): Eukaryota > Metazoa > Chordata > Aves > Passeriformes > Sturnidae > Buphagus > Buphagus erythrorhynchus. The sequence goes on along the minus strand of VZTT01043053.1, from coordinate 29,861 downwards.
AAAACCTTGCTAGTATTAATTTTTACTCCGCATTAGCAGATCTTCCGGAATTACCTCTGTCTCATCCAAATCCCTTCAGAAGGGGACATGATGCTCTAGTATGCCTCAGAAAGTGCAGGTGCAGAGTCTTGTATTTTCTCTCTCAGTTTGAACCTGTCAAAACACCTGACTCAGATATCAAATGGCAAAAAAGCCTTTCACTTAAAAGAGTAGGTGTGACCTCCTCTCCTGTTCTCATGGAGAAGCATCCTTAGATCTTCCTCAAACTTTTACTCTGGCCTTACTGTGAATGTGTTCCCTTCCTGTTAATTCATTCTGGTGTCTGAATTTGTTCCACACAGCCACCATCATCTTCTGGCTAGTAGATCACTTCTTAATCCTAGCAGAACCCTATGATAGCTTTTCTAGGTAGGAGAGGAACCAAATGAATTCAGGGATCACTGTGACTTAATACATGATCACAGCATGCAGAATTATTAATCTCTTGTCAAAATCAATTTATCTAAGTTATATTAGAGATGATGGCCTGGCTGGGTCTGTAAATCATTGGTCTTCATTCTCAAAGCTTTTTCTGGCCTACATGCTTTTCTGCTTGTTGACTCTCAATCTCAACTGGAGGGACTCTCTGCTAGACCAACACCCACCCATGTAGCTTTCCATTAAATGAAAAAAACCCAGCCTTAGGCTTGGTCCTGTGCAGGTCTCAGACTTTTGAGGATCTCTTTGTGTCTACAAGAAGCCCTCATTATCCTCTTTCAGACGAGACAAATAAATTAGAACACATCATAAACTCACTAGACTGCTATTCACCACAAGCATACCATAAGCTGTAAGGAGGTTCACATAGCTCAAGTATCATCTTTGAATTGTCATGGCTATATTTATTCTTAACCAGCATTATATAACAAACATCTCACACGTATGACAGGACCCAGGAAAACACTATGTCTCTTCATCATCTTTACAGATTTGTCCTCCAGATGGTATAAATCTTTCTGTATTTCCCCCCTGTATTTCTTTAAGAAATGTGTCTAGAGGAAGATTATTTTGTAAACCTCTTGCTTTTACTGTATATTGCTGCTATCTGCATTGTTGTTACTGCCTTCACATTTGCTGTAAATAAATCTGGTCTCGGTGGTATGTTTACCCCCCTGTTTTGCCTTTGTGCTGCTGAATTAGATGCATTTCTGGTTTTCACAGCTTGTTAACATTGATTTTGTAAGTTATGCTTTTCAGTAACCCTGCACTTTTATCCCATCAAGCCTTATTTCTCTGATAGTAATATTTACCTAGCCAGGTAATGAACTGTCTGGCAAATAATTTGGTCAGTCTGTTAACTGTTAAAATGTTTATTATTTGATTTCTCACATTCCCCTGTAGCAGAGACACTGTTTCATTTCTCTGTAACAGAATGCTCTCTTGTTTCACACAACAATTACTTTATCACAAACAAAATGCTCCTTTCTTGTATGACAGTCTACACCGATCACAGTAGCCTTCACATTTGTCCAAGCCATTTCTTGTCCCCTTCATGCTTACTTTTGCACAGTTGAGAGCAATTTATAAGCACTCTGTGGGGGTAAATCTGTTCTTCCCCCTCCCCTAAATACATCCAGGCAGTGCAAACATAGCCACAGGTCACAGTTTGTGGATGTGCGCGCATTGTGTGCATGAGCACAGCTTGCTCAAAGGAATCAGGACTAAATGTAAACCATCCAGCAGGTTGAGAGCTGTCAGAGGAGCTTCTGACAGCCAACAGGAGGCACATGCCAGCTTCAGCAGGAGGACACAAGACATTGTTCTTCATGAAAGAGTGAGTCTGTATTACAGACTGGCCATGTGCAGGATGCTCCAGTGCTTTCTTTCTCCCTCTGTATTTTTATAGCAAACTGTCAGTCAGGGGTAGGGTAAAAAACTTGGTAGGTTAAACTGTTATGTTAACAGAATAACTATCAGTAGAATATTTACATGAGTAACAAATGATCCCCTAGAAGCTGATGCTCTCACTCTCAAGATATTCACTATCCACTCTAGTGGACTAAAACATGCCCTCAGTATTTATAAAAGAGCTGAGTTTCCAGCTCTGTAATCAACATTGGTCACCCGTGGGAACTGATTATAAGAGAGTAAAGTTTTGCATGACCAGCAGGCCTAAAAAAAGGCAAAAAGCACAAAGTACCCACCATTTGCAGAGGACATAAAATTAATTTTAAACATGTGTCCCTAGAGCAGAATGTCCAAACTTCTCTTATTATGCTGTATGCAATTGGCTTAATCTTCACAAATGCTCACAACTGGGACCTCTGATGTGCTTGGTTCCTTTGAAAATGAGGAGGGATGCTTAGCTGGAAAAAATTAATTAGAGTCCTTTATTAATGAGATAACCTGAGCCTGGATACCAGTATAAGCACACTGCATATATGAGTTTGGAACAGTTACAGAAAATTAATAATTTACTAAGTTTAGAGATAAATTTTATTGTGTGAAATCCTGCACATCCAGCTCCCATTTATTTTCCACCTTAACTCTTATAATTGACATCTTAATTATTTTGCCCAAATGTACTGGAGGTGTAAAATAAAAACAAAACAGCTGCACATCTAATTGAGCATTCTGCCAAAAATACTATAACTTCCAGAAGAAAGCTCACAATCATCTAATCATACAAAGGTACCAGAAACCTAAACAGCTTCCTAATCTTTTCACTTGAGCATTCCCCTGAGATGAGCAAATTAATAATTCTTGTAATTACCAGGGCAGAAAAATATAACAACAGATGTCTATATTCACCTGTCTAAAGTTCTTAGAAATTTACAAAATTTTCTGTCTCATGAAGATTATTTGCTATGTGTTCTGTAGATTGATTGTACATTACACTAAATATGATAAACCCTTCTTGAACCAAGTAGTGAGCAGTAATTGAGAGTCCTAAGGTGTTGGTGCTGGCACTGAGACAAAAAAAAAAATTGTTGACTAATCAGTCATTTCTTTGATGTAATCCTATCTGTTCCACAGGCAGGAAACCTGAATATCTCCCCTTTCTGCTTTCTTGCTTCATTTTTTTATACTCTGCCTTCTCAGAGCCACACTGACCATTTTTTCTTCTGATTGTGTCTCCAGCTTCCTCTTTTGTTTGTGTTATCATTTTAATGCTTCTTTCTCCCATCTAGGCATATTCACTATCAAAACCAATCACTGCCCAGCGTCCCTGCTTCCCTCTGAAACTTCTTGGATCATGGGGTCAATATTGTCTCATATTTTGCTTTGAGCCTGTGATTGGGCGATGCATCTTCTGCCTCAAGTGGCTGATTCCTCCGAGAAGTTTGGCTGCTTTTCATGGTCTAGCTGTACAGAAAGCTACCACCACACTCACTAACATAACCTACCAATGCAGTTCTAGTTGCACTTCACAGTGTTTTCAACTTCCAGAACATGTTTTTATCCTTGTATTGAATAGAAATGGCCTGCTTTCCTTTTTACCATCTACTCTTTTACTTTCTGAAAGGTTGCTTGCACTGTTCCTTCCTTTCCAAACATGTGTCTCCTCATGGTTTACTGAATCACAGAATATTCTGAGTTGGAAAGGACCCACAAGGACCACCTAGTCCAATTCCTGGCCCTGTATGGGACCATCCCCAAGCATCACACCATGTGCCTGGAAGCATTGTCCAAACGCTTCCTGAGCTCTGTCAGGCTTGGTACTATTTAGACTTCTCTCCTTTAGTGACATCTCATTAGTGATTTTTGCCTATTCTGCATTTGTGACACTTTTAGGTATCTTTTTGAGACGAGGAAAACTGAAGGAACTTAACATTTCCACATTTAATGAAGAGGATCTATGGTTGTTCAGTGCTCTGGACAACATTAGCTTTATCCATAGAGTTGACAAGGAATTCTATGTGCATTTGAAGAGGAGATATGGCATGGCTCACCTTTCAATGACACTGCTGCTCTCCGCTTAAACTGTATTCAGAGTATTTCTGCTCATAAAATTGATGCAAGTTATATCTATATCTTGTCTACCCAAGTGTTTACATATTAAAATATTGTCAATTATCAACAATGACAGTGTGTCTGTTCCTCCTCTGAAGACAGAGTATTAATATATGTACATTAGCAGTGTTGTTAATGAGATAATATATTGTGCATCTCAATAAAGTTGACACCCATCATCTAATTTTGGTTTCCTTTTAAGGGGGAAAAAGTGAGATTCAGGAATTTAATTGAGATGTGGTACCCAGTGGTTCCAGCTCCTGATCTGTTAACTATATTTTTTCCCTACTCCAACAGCTGTAAGGTAGTTAAGGTTTACAAGAAGATCATTGACTTTCAAGAAATGTTTAAAAAGAAGCTACTCTTATTATATACAATGCAATATCAAATCAAATGTTGAAGATTCACTTTTTCTAAACAGCACATCTTGGTTTACCTCATGGAATGTGTCATATCATATCTGTTTAAACACCAGCTTTGCAGAGCCAAATTTTCCAGGCTTCATAGGAAAATGCTATTTTCATTCAACCTTCTACCATTCAGACCGTGAAAATTAACACAGAGCACGATCAGAATATTCATGATCCCTGTTGGGCGAAAGGCTGCAGCCCATTCACCCCACCTCACCTTGCTGCCCTGCCCCAGCAGCTGGGTCGTGCTGGGCTGAGTAGGGGGCAGGGTCAGACAGCAGTGATTTTTATCTGAGGTACTACAAATAAGCCGAGATTTGTGGTAAAATCTGTGAGTCTTCAAAGAAAATAAAGCAACAACAGAAAGCCCATCAGCTGCGGTGGCAGCGACAGTGCAGCTGTGGCACACGCTGAGAACCTGCTGCTTTACATGACCTGGGGTTAATTTATTTAATTTGCACTGTTACACTTGGCATTTGCTGGCCATAATGCAAGCTGCTCATTTGCATTTATGGACAGACAGTAGAGGTTATCAATCCCTTTTAGCAGAAATTAAGCTTAGAACTTCGAACAATTTTCAAGCCCCATCCTAAATATAAGTGCCAAGAAAAGCAAGGTGTCCAGAGAGCACCACACAGGATAATGTAAAAGTGCAGAGTCGGCTCCAACAGGTACAGAAAATCTAGATACCCGAGACCAAAGACACCACTATTAGGACTCAAAACCTTAGTTTCAATATGACAATTTTTCTGAATTTGGAATGTTTCAATTAACCCGGATTTTCTCCTTCCACCCTCTCCAATTTTTCCTGGGCAAGTGTCCTGGGCCGGACCGAAGTTCTGCCCTGACTCCACAGATTCCCACTGCCTGTCAGACGGCTCTCCTGCCTCCCCCAGCGATGAGCGGAGAGGATGCAAAATACTCAAACCCCGCTCATAAAGGGGAGACTGCGAGGCGGGAGGTGCCGAGCTGCGCCCCGAGCCCCGGCTGCCCGCACTCTCCGCCGCCTCTCCTCCCCAACCTGTTGCCTGGGTCCCCAGCGCCACACGCCAAAGGCAGAGGGACGGCGGGGGACAGGAGCGGGTGCAGCCCACGCGTGGCGCGCACGGAGCCGCTGCCCACCCGCGATAAGAGCATCGGACGCAGCCTCTGCCCTGCTCCCCGCCCGCACGGCCCCGCAAACACATGCAGCAGCAGCCCGGGCGAGCTTTCCGTACAGACAAACTCCCGTCGTGGGGAAAACCTTGCCGAAGCGGAGCTGCGGGTGGCAAACGAGCGAGCTGCGGGGATACGGCGCCGTCTCCCGCGGCGATTTCTGTCCCCTCGGCACCTGTCCATGCTCCCCGGCCCCACGCCCGCACCCTCGCCCCGCTGTCCCCACGTTTGCCTCGCAGCACTGGTCCTCGCTCCCCTCAGAGCTCCCCAGCAGCCTCGGCGGGCTGCGAGAGGGAGAGGATTGTAAAGCAGGTTGTGTGCTTGCCCCCCCCCCCCGCCCCCTCCGCACGCAGGGAAAGCAAAGGAAAAAGTTGCACTCTCCGGCCGCCCACGCCTCGCTGTCCGCCCCGCGGCGGCGGCAGGACGAGCTAGCGGCGGCGGGGCCGGTATCGGTAGGTACCTGTGCCGCCGATGCCCTGCCGGGCACTCTCCAGGGGGAAGATGCCGGCGCACTTCTCTCGCTCCACCTGCCCGCCCAGGCACAGCTCCGAGATGATCTGCAGCGCCTTGTGGCAGAGGCTGCCCACGCCGTCCTCCGCCGGGAAACTCATCTTGTGGTCCGGCCGCCGCCGCTAGGCCATGGCCGGCGCGGGACGGCTTTGCGCCCGACCCGCGCTGCCTCCCGCTGGGAGCGGAGCGGGGCGGAGCGGCGGCGGCGGCAGGAGCGGCGCGAGAGCACCGAAGAAGTAGTGAAGGAGCGGGGGGAGGCAAAAAAAAAAGGGGGGGGGGGAGCAGGGAAAAAAAATAAAAAGAGGGGAAAAAAAATAAACATCCACTTAGCAACGCCTTTTGTGGCTGCGGGCTCCGGCAGGCGGCTCGGCCAATGGCAGCCCGGCGCGGGGGGCGGGGGGCCCTCGCATCCCCCGGGAAACTTTTCCTNCTGTCCCCTGCCGGCCGCAGGACCCCCGGCCCTGAGGGGCAGCGGGGGCAGCGGGGCACTCCGGGCGCAGATCCTCGGCCGCTCATCGCGCTGCCAACACGAAACGGAGCCGGTTCCCCACCGCCCCGCTCGTTCTTCCCCCAGCGTTTATTCCGAGGTGACCTCAGCACGGTGATCTTCAGCGCGGGCTACCGAACCGCGTCGAATAACTTCACTGACCAAATCACCATCTCCACTCCGTAGCGGAGGGAGCGGAACGGCTGACTTTGTCGATTTCTTTAACTTCTAAAGCAGTTACAGGAACCTTACGGTTGTCTGGTCTGTTTCCGCAACGAATTCTGTAAAGTTGGGTTATTTTATAGATAAAAAAGTTGGAGGTACAGAGTGTGTTTGAATATACTTCTAAAAATAAGCGCAGCATATACTACTAGTGGTTGTTTCAGTTATTGGCTGCAGAGCCGAACAAGACTTCATCTGTTAATTTGTTCATCTACTTACTGAAATTCTGACACAATTTTATGTTTGTGAGAGAAAATTCCTCTAGTTCGATGGCATACATATGTCTTGCAATACTTAATTCTAACTAGGCATAGCTGGAAGGATATCTGCTAGCAGTTTACCTAGCAGCACAGCCTGTCGTCTGCTGCTTGGGTGCCTTGGTTTCATGGGCACCAGAAGTTAACTTCTGTACTGCTGTGCTTTCTTTTCCCTCTGGATTTTGAATTTCTTATCTGTTACCTGTAAATAAATATCCCTAGCAAACTGTCAAGTTTAACAGTTGAAAACTTTATAACCACCCTTCGATAGCTGAATTGTGGAATAATAATAAGAATTATTATTCCAGTTTTAATTCTGAAATTCTATACTTTATATAACATAGATACTTATTAAAAACACAAGAAGATACTTCCAAACCCCAGCCTTTGGTGTTTTGAAGGAGCATGCATTTATACAGATGAATTCATACCCGTGTAGTTTTCAAAATCTTAGGAAAGTAATAGACGGGGTTGTACACAAATTGTAACATCAGCACAGAATCTGTTCAACAGAGCTTTTGTTTTTCACAGATATAACATGTATTTCAGAAATATCAGATGCTACTAAAGAAATTGTTCTCCATTCAAAGCTTTTCCTGAGACTAGCATTGTCAAAACTCTGTGTTAAAGCTGCAAAATGTTCTGTCAAATCTTAAAATGTTTAGACTGTAACTAGTCAGGGCACAGAACTGTGGAGGTCTATTTGAAGACTTCTTTCACCTTCATAGGGGCCTAAATCTGTATAATTATTAAGATAGTCTTACCAGCAATAAAAAAAAGTGCGTAGATATTTTCATTACAGTGAAGGCAACTGCTGCCTACTTCCAAACTTCAAAATATGAACATATTTACTGTCTGTGTGACATTTACAGTCTTGTTCCCAAAATTCTGTCATGCATCACCAACTAATAATTAAGCAGTCTGTTTATCTTTGAGACATACCCAGAACTCTAGCAAAAACTAACAGGAGACGCATATGAACAGAAAGGGTCTTAACCAGAAATTGGTTTTAATGAGAGCAAGGACTGCATTTAAAGGCTGAGACCTAAGCTCCCACTTCAGAACTTTTCTACAGGCTGCGCCCATGGATATATCACACAGTCCATGAATGAAATTTTCTGTCTCTGAAGTGAACAGGAGCTTTGCCACTGATTATAGTAAAGTCCCACACATAGACCAGTTTGCTATCCTGCTTGTTATATTGCTTGTCTTTGCACACAAGACCTTCATTTCAGCGAAAATCACACCACCTTGGTGTTATTGATATTATTGATATATACATAGATTCAGAAAAGCACAAACAGGTGTATTCTACAGTAAATTTAAAAAAAAGGCCCCTGCTTTTTAAGATTTTCAGGTAGGTATCTGGAAGTGGATACCCAACTCATCTCTCTTAGATGTCTTAAATATTTTTTAAAAATGCTTTTAGGTATACAGCAAACACCAGCCACACTAACTAGTATTACTGTGCCTTTATCAGAGGAATCTAAAGTATTTAAATCCTGTTCTTCAGCAAGCAGCATGGATATAAACTTATATTAATGAATAGAATAGTTTTTCTCAGTCTAAGTATTATGGAATTAGTTTCACTAGGAGATTAATAATTCTTCTGGTGAGATATACTGACTAACTTGTCCTAAACCAGTTCCAGAAACAACTTTTATTGTTGGAGTCAAGGTATTAATGAAGAAGATGATATACTTTTCTACTGAGGATTTTACTCTTAAATTTAAATTCAGGTTATCAATCATGGCATTTTTCTCCAATATGTTCTTTCAGTGGAAAACTACTTTTTCTGCATATGGAAGGACATAACAGCTTGTTTTCGAGCTACAACTCCCACTGCTTTGGTTTTCAATAGCCTGGCAATTTTAAAATTAATGTGCAGCTGCATTGTGTACCCTGGTATCCACAAAGACCATTCATTTTCCCTTTGGGAGTGGTCTCACATAGTGTTTTAGGACACAGTAACCTCTTGCCTCATGGGTTCCAGTCAGTGCCATCAGACCAGACCACACCACCTCCTGTTGTACTGACTGCTGGTCATTACCAGGTTCATATTGGCTTGACAGCTTCCTGTTGACTAAGGGAGAAAATTTCTCTTTTTTTTAAAATTAATTGCAGTTATTCGCATCGTCATGTTGTCCATGAAGTATCCAATCAGAGGTAAGAGTTCTATGCTCTGGACAGGAAAAGCATGGCAAAAATGCTTGGTTTGTAAGAAGTATCCTTTAATGAGGACAGTGTTGGGGGTTTTGAAGTTTAGGCAATACAGGTAGCCTATATATAAAGGCAGATAAAAGTTTTGGCCTTGGTCTCTTGATTTGGAATCCAATAAGGATGCCAAAGAAAATGCATTGGGGCTGGAGGAAAAGAGACTTTTCAACATTCAGCTTTTAAGAAGTTATGAGTAGCAGAAAGGATCAAAACCATAGATTACAAACAGGGTTTGCCTTTGCAACAGTTGCAAATACATTTTTTCCCAGAAAACATCTCTGTAAATTCCTTGTAAACAGCAAAATAAACCCTCAAGCATTCAAGATTTATCTACGTATTTTTAACCATCTACTTTTGAGAAAAAGGTGAAGGAAAAAAAAAGGCATACAGCAGTCCAGGAGCCAGTCAAAGGTGAATGCTCCTAACCTGCAAATTAGAAAGGAAAATTGCCCTGAGCACATATGAACAGGGACTCTACCTTAGTTTAAGCAGTAAACTAAGGTACTCACAGAATCCTCCTCTGGGCTGCTTTTTCCAACTTCTAATTCACTGTGAATAAAAGTCATAATCATAAAGAGAGCTCCTCATATTTTGTCCAAACATATGTTTCTTCAATTTTCAGAAATGTTGAGCAACTGTTACTTTATGTTTTTTTCCACTTGATTTTGTGCAGTGGGTACTGAAGACTACAAATCTGAGCAAAGACAGTCCTTCAGGACCTACACAAACAGATGAAACCACTTTTGAGAGCCAACAGCTAACAATGTTGGCAGTTTTGTGAAAACATTTTTTTAAAGATGTATGGCATGGAATAATTTATGAAGATTTAAGATAAATCCTGCAGAATAATTGGTTAGGGAAAGAGGACAAAATGATTACTGCTCTATTTTATTTCAAATTGTGCTTTGTAAGTGATATATAGCATTGACACATTTTTGGTGTCTTGGAGCCCTGCATCCACTGTGAGTTGTTTGCTTTTTAGCTACTAGTAGGTAATTACATAAAATCCTTTTCTTCACTGCAAAACCCTAAGTTTGGGATAGGGTGTTTTTTATGGCTATTTGAGCAGGAGGAATGGCAGAGCAACCAACTGGGAAGCCAGCAGATCCCTAGAGCTCATCCTGGCTGATGGGGAGAATGGATATACCTGGTGGACAGTGGACAGACTGTTGGAAGAGGTAAAAAGGGCAGATTAAAGACAGTTTCTTCCTCTGATAATTTTGCATTTATTTATTTAAAAATAGAAGTATTAAATGAAGTATTTTTGGGTCCAATCAACCTTTAATATGTGTGATTTCTCAGCTGAAGGGCTTCCTTGTCTTCTCTCTGTGGCTGTATCCACACAGCCTCTTATTTTTATCATTTTCACCTAATTTTTGAAGCAGAATAAAAGCAAGGTCACAGAGAAGCAACATGTTTGAGCATGTATGTGTGACATGGTACCTTAAAAGGGCATATTCTATTGAATCCTAGCATGTTAACAATCTCTGTTGCTGTTTTTCCTCCTATTATCTTCCCTTCTTTCTCTTAGTTGCACTTACTGAGGAATGAGGTTGTGACTGGCATTAGCAAGCTTTCTTTAGCTTCAATATATCAACAAGATATCAAACCAAAATAATCTCATGATTTGCAAAGTTGGTTGGTTTGAAGAACCCATAGAATAATAGAAAAAATTATTTTCTTCTCTCAGCATACTCTTAAAAGTTTTTCCTGAAAGTCAACTTTCTTAAAATACTCTCTGGTAATACAAGCCAACCCTAAGCTTTGGTGAAATGAGGTATGTTTTGCTACTAGAATTGTTTAATGCAGAGAGGTTTTTCTGATTAATTTGGGCTATTCCTCTGCACCTAATGAATTTTTGTCTCTGTATGCCTTCTAGGGAGATGGCTGTGAACATGCTCCTTAATGGCTTTCAAGCTTTATTATCAACCTAAAAGCAGACACAAGGAGTTTGTTTCATGAATATAATTTTTTTTCTGGTTTTGTTCCTCCATACTTGATTTTCATGGTAGATTGCCTCCTATAACAGCTCAAAGTTTATCCTGCTTAAAAAATATTTAATTAGAAAAATCCTGATAAATTAAGGATATTGTGGCCCATTTGGTTGTATCCTGCTCTCACAGCAACACTACCTAGTGAATGTAGGATTAGGACCTAATGGAACAGCAAAAAATTCACTGAAATAATTTGTGGTAGTGCAGATACAGCAAAAACATTTGGTTTGAAGGGCAAAACTTTTGCTGCAATACATTTAATTCATATCCTAAGATAATTAGAATAAAATAGATCAACTATTATGAAATTGTCTTGGTTTGAAAGACAGGTGTCTGCCAAGAAAGGCAGGACCCTCTTTTTTAAATGGAGAATGTAAACTCTCTCCCTTCAAATTATTATAATTTTAAAATTAAGGGGATTTCAGGCAAAGATATGGGAATAGGAATAACAGTTCTTTACTAGGAAAATTAAAATAGAAATACAGTATTACAGAGAACAAACCCAAAAACACTGACAGAGTCAGAATACAACTTGACATTCCGTCAGTCAGGGTGTTGGTAGCAGTCCAATTAAATGGTGGCTGCAGTCCTCCTGGATGACAGATGTGGTTCAGTTGAAGCAGTGCTCCTGTAGAAGGGT
>VZTT01043042.1:7975-34073 GCA_013400855.1 Buphagus erythrorhynchus | reverse complement strand
GCCCTCTCCGGCGCGGCCCCGCCCCGCCCGCCGAGCCCGTGGCGCGCGGCCGCCGTGAGGTGCCCGGCGGCTGCCGGGGGCTGCACCGGCAGAGCAGGCGCCTGAGTGAGCTGGTTCATTCTAACAGGCTTTCCTATGACCTTAACGCTAGTTAGGGGCAGGTGCGGAATTTGCATAATTGGTCGTTCGGCGCGGTGCTAATTACTGTGTCTGAAGTGCCCCGCTAATGAGATAAGCGCGTGAGGACTTCGGGAAGGAGTGGGAGGAAAGCAGGTGTAAAATTAATCAAAGGAAGAGCGCGGCCTGCATCAAAGTGCACTTTGCTTGCTGCAGTGAACTGAGCGCTCGGTTCTTGTTACTCTTAATTTATTATAAGCTTGTGGCTGCAGTTAACAAGTTTTGGAAGTGCCAGCACGGCAGGCTACTCTTGTAAAAGCTTTCCTGAAAATTCAGCTGCTTTGTGTAATTTTCTTAGTGCTTGTCCACAGAGTTGTGTATACTGCTTTTTCCTGAAATGCTCGTGGATAAACCCCTTGCTACTGTAAGATACAATAGTGTATTATCAACCCTTGCTGAAGGTGTTCTGTAGGAAAAGCTCTTGGATGGTTTTGTGTGTTATGTATGTAGTCTCCTCTCTAAGTATAGGCTCTGGAAATGCCTTTTTGTTTTCTACAAGCACTTCAGAAAATTTGATGGCTTCTGACTGCGCTTTCATCATACTCTCTCCTCATCTTTCTTGTCTGTATAGTGACTTAACTGAGAATTAAAGCTATCTGGCGTTTTTCAAGAAAAATTCATGGTCTGATAAAAACAAATTTCATGTGATTTGTTTCCTAGAAGTCTGTACTATGTATTCTAAGTTTGCAAAAAGCTTTTTACATCATAAGCACATAGAATGTAGCAGTTTGAAAAATTTTATTTTAATGTAAAAATCCCATACTGAATGGACTCGGCCCATTCTCAGTTTTAATGGAACAAAGTAGATGAATAGAGGTGATTCACCAAGTGCCTCTTTTATTTTTCCTCTAACAGTTATGCAAAGTAAAAAATCCTAGGTTAGGTTTATTGGTTTTTAATACAAATCTCTTTCTGTAGGTTTTTGAAGCATGCAATGAGGATAGCAAAGGCAGCTTAAGCAGAGAAGACTCTACAGTTGGTCTAGTAATGTTTCTTTGCTAGAAACCATCAAAGGTATATGCTTTTTCATTTATGTTCTGAAGATCAAGCTTATAGAGGTCTCACTATTGAGAATACTGTGTACTGACTGGACACTAATTGGAGTGGATTGCTGTAGGTGTGGTAAACAGAAATACCTACAAGTCCTAAAAGTAATTTTCTAATTTGCTGGTATTTATTTCAACAGAAAATAATAAAACCTCTGGCTTTTCTGTTGAAGACTGTGATGAGCAGAATGTTGTATTGTATTTCATATATATGCAAGACATATCAAGTAAATGACTTACTGAGCTTGTTACTGGTTTTTTATTAGTGGTTCATTCAATTTCTTTATTCAGTGCTTTCAGTAAATGTGAAACTGCATGTCCCAATAATAAACATGTATTCTCAAAAATGTATCTGGTTTTAGTTTCGAGTAGTAGTTGGACATTTTTAGACATAACTTCTCAAATGTAAATCTACAGCTCTACAGAAATCTTAAGAAAATAAAGGTTAATTGAGAGAATGTTTTTCCATACTTACAGGAAAATACAGGATATATTGTATGGCTTGATGTAGTTTTGGAAGTCATATTTTTACTCAAGTAAGTACAAGTGAATTAAAAAAGAATATGAAGAGCACAGAAGATTTCAGAATACACACAGTGTGTCTGTTAGTCTGTCTTTCTCATGGCATGTCAACAAATCAGACCAACCTACTATGAAGGGTATTATATATGTAAGGTTTAGAAAGGATGAATCATGTTTCTTCTCCAGCTTGAGCAATCCTTTTCCCCAATGACCACTTGCAACTAATTATTAGTATTTTTTAAATTAAACATATATTTTACAAAAACTGTCTTGACGAGGTTGTAAATGAAATTGTGTCTACGATAATTTAGAGTAAAACCCACAAAACTGTTTTAGTAAGCTATGAAAGTAGTGATTTCTGATGCATTTCAGTTGTGGATAAACATTTTCTCAATGAACTATGGCCAGATCTAAAAATGCTTAAGGCTTCTAACATGAGTCTTAACTACTGAATTATGAATCAAAAAATGCTCAGCTTCTTCCTTATCTATCTTCTCCTAGCTATTTTTACCATATAAAAATTAAGTGTTCTGTCAAATTCCCTGGATGTTTCTTCCAGCAGGAGTACTCAAAACATGCTTTAAGGCATTTAAACAAGAGCAGGCTCTGTGCGTGAGTTGCTGATGGCAGCTCCTTGGAAAGAGAATAGAAGTAGAGGACTCCTGGGAAGACAGGAGATGCAGGTTTAGTTACTTCTTCCTGAAAAGATGCCAAGTCACACCTGCTGTGGCTTTAGGCACTACTGTAACCACCTGTTAGACCATTTTGTCTGTGCAGCTGCACAAAAATTAAGAAACCTTTGTTCCAGGGCTGATTCTGTCATCTAGTGGTTTTGCTAGTTCCTTAAGCGGGCCCAATTCCAGCAACTGTTGCCCTTTACTCAGTTACTGCTCATTGTGAAGATCCCTAAAAGGTCCCTCGGGAGGCAGATACGTTTTTTTTTTGTGGCTTCTGCTAAGGTACATTAGGTAAGGTTTGTAGCACAGCCACATGTTTTGCTTTTGCTGATGACGGGGTCCTGTGTGTGTTCTTTCAATGTGTGTGAGGTTTTTAATCTGGTTCTGAGAAACACAACTTTCTCTGAGAAAGGAACCAAATGCAGATGTTGCAAACCTAAAAGTTGATTGTTAGGATCCAGTTCTTGAGCATGTTATTGTGCATATTGCTTTGTTGGCAAAATTCACAAAATCCTAGGCTATAGGAGCAGCCCTTCTATTTATTTGGAAACTATTAAGAACAGCCCTGACAAAGAGAGTCCTTTCAATTGCTTTTGCAAGAGATGGGGAATAGTGTGCACACATTATTTCTTAAGGTGAAACTGTTTTTCGACTGAACTACAAACTAACATTTTTTTTTCAGTAGAAATGGCATTTTCTTAGCATCATCAACTGCAGTCAAGCAACTGAATTTTTATTAAATTGTTGCTGCATTTTTTTGGTCACATTTGCATCTATAAAAAGTAATACTAACTTTACCCACTAGATGTCATGAACGAACTCTTCATTGGAGAAGGTGAGCTCTAAGAATTTTAATCACATTCATACTCTGCCTGATTTTTCTAAATAATTTGTTATAACAATGCTATATTGTTTGTAAAATATTATTTTAGTGTGGTTATCAATATGAACTTTATGTAATTTTAATATTTAAAATTAAACCTTCTGGGACGAATAACAGGGAAAAAGGTAAACAGAGATTAAACTCATAGTTGAACTGATACTGTATGTTTATCTGCATACAAATATTGTCATTTCTGGGAGCTAGCTATGTTATAGGAATCATGTCTGTGTGACTTTTTTTTCTTTCTCTAACAGTATAGTTCAGAGATCCTTTTTTCCCCAAAATTATTTGAAGTCATCTAAAATGCTCTTATATTTCAACAACCATTCAGCTAACTAGCTGCTACCAGTTAATCTTCCAAATGAAAAGGGAACTGCAGGAATTATAGTCATTAAAATATGTCGTTTCCCAAGCTGAAGTTTCCTTCCTAGTACTGTTACATTTAGATCTCACTAAAAGCATTCTCTACACTGTTCCTGGGAGGCCAGGCCCCCAATGTCCAGTGTTTTCCTTGATCCAACACTGTACCTTCACAGGAGGACACAGCAGGTCAACAGCTGCTGCTGAACAAGATGCCAGCAGCAGAACACCCTGCCATCCAGAGAAGGGCAGTCTGAGCTCAAGGCTGCTTCCAGCTGCTCTCCTGGCACAAGTTATCAAAGCTTTCTAAACAGGACTCCCTAGTCTATTTTTATACCTGACACAGTCATGGGGAAAGTGTTGCAGGCCAGGTGGAACATACAGCCGTAGCTGAAGTGGTCTCATCATGTTTGGCTTATCCTTTCTCCAGAGTGGAATAAGCTTGGGTTGCTCTGCAATCTGCTCACATGTGGTCTCCCTTCAGGTGGCTGCAGCTATGTGCAGTCTTGTACTCTGATAACACAGACGTAAGAGTTTAGACTAATGAGCACTCAGTTGTGTCAAAAGACTATATAAGTATAGCTCAAAGTTGACCTCTCTTCTTTACTTGGCTATATACTCCCTTTCTGTTCGTCATGTTGTTCAAAGATGTTTTGCAGGGATCTCTTGGTCACCTCCTAAATCAGTTCTGAAAAATCTTTTTTTAAAAATTGTTTTCATCATGTTATTTAGCTTATCGCTTTTGTACTGTTACTGAATCCTGGTAACACACTAATATAGTGAGTATTAGTGAATGTTGGAAGTTTGGTAATCAACATGTAAGTGTCACTCCAGTGTACCTGTCAGATAAAGTTGTGAGGTAAGAACCTGCTGAAAGACACTAAAGGAAATATATAGTACATAAAATAAGGTGCATTTCAGAAAAGCTGTAGAAGCATAAATGATGCAAATATTTGTTGCATTTCCTCCTCATTTTTTCTATATTTTTATTCAAGTTTTTATTTTAGACAGATTCACTAGATTAATTTTGATCCAACTAGTCTTCATTAAATATGGTTTCCAATCTGAATATTAAAACAGAAATTTTTTTCATTGTTTTGAGGAAATAACAGATGTGGGTGCTGATGCTCCAGAAATTAGATTTCAATATTACAGTTCCTTTGTGTATAAAGACCTCAAATTTCTGTGAAGTTAAGCATCTTTGTTTAAACATACTGAGTTTGAGATTTTGATAATGATTAGGACTCTATTAGGACGACATATATACTTCAGTTTTGGATAAAAAGGTGGGTTTATTTTAATTAGAATAAAATATTTTCTTACTTAAATGCTATAGTTGCTATTGTAGTATAATATATACAATCACAAAGCTGGTGAAGGGTCTGGAGAGTCAGTCATAGGAGGAACATCTGAGGGAACTGGGGTTATTTAGCCTGGAGAAGAGGAAGCTCAGGGAGGACCTTATCATTCTCTACCACCACCTGAGAGGAGTTTGTAGGTGGGTGGGAATCTCTTCTCCCAACAGCTAGCAGGAGTCCAAGAGGAAATTGTCAAGTTGTACCAGAGAAGATTTGGACTGGATATTAGGAAGAATTCCTTCACCAGAAGGTCTGTGAAGCATTGGGACAGGCTGTCTGGGGAAGTGGTGGAGATTCTGGAGATATTTAACATAGATGTAGATGTGGTACTTAGAGACATGGTTTAGTGGTGAACGAGGCAGTGCTGGGATAACGGTTGGCCTAAAAGATCTTAAGGGTCTTTTCCAACCTGAGTAGATTCTAGTCTTTGATTCTAGATGTGAGCTGACCATGACTATTAAAGAGGTTTCATATAGTTTTGTAATACTTCTAGTGCTTCTATGGTACATTTAGCTTGAACTTCTTCTTGCCACTCAAAGTGGCATTTCTTAGTAGCAACATGATATTGATTAATGACAGTGAAAAGTATTTAGTAATTTTTAGTGTTCAAGCTGGTAAGTGATGAAAATTTCTATGATAATGATACACTATGAACTTGGGAAAATACTGGAATCCTACACGATAGTTCAATAAATAAACTTCTTATTTATATAGTCCTGCTTGGGTTTTGTTGTCCTTGACTTTACCAATTACACTCAAACTTCTGTTTGTGGGGTCATGTGGCAAGTCTTATTGGATAAATTATTCATATAAAAAATGAAATAGCAAAAAACTGAGGTTGCTTTTATTGATAAATTCCGTCTTCCCTTTTGCCACGTGGCTCCACAGGTATTTGTATCAATATATTTGAAAGGCATTATAGAAGCTGCTTCTGTTTATTCTAGTGCTGATGCTAAAACACATGCTTATTAAGCCACACCCTTACTGGTAAATCTTTAATTTAGGCATAAATACAAAATAAATATTGTTTGGTTTGTTTTTTTTTTTTTTTCCCAAGGGAAAAACCACATGAATGTCTGAACCAGAAATAGTGAACAAAGATAGGTCATGGATTTGTTAATACCTAATGGCTTTTATAATTTTTAAGATGTCCTTTTTGTGTGTCGTTATAGCTTTACAGCCTGTTCTAGTAGCATATGAATCGGAAGCTCTCCAAATCAATGAATAGGCGGGACTCTATTATAGGAGTCATTCTATAAAAGGAAAATCGTATACTATAATTTTCTGGGCTCTTATGTTACTCTGACAGAGAAGGAATAAATGGATGGAAAGCTTATACTGCTTTTTATCGTTTCACTTCCACAGTTATCCAATTGAATGGAAAGCTGCTCATGCAGGCAAGTTCAGCATGTTTGGCAACCTCTGTTATTATAGAAATGGCGCATGTACAGAACCTAGCAGTTGAAAGCAACAAAACTGTGTAATCCTGGACACTGAGATGGTAATAGTTCTTAATATATGGTTTTCCAAGAAGAAGTAAGCAAAGAGGCACTGGAAATACGTACAGTGGTACATAGATTTGAATTGAGACAGCAGGTGGAGCTGAAGGAGTTGTGCTTTTGAACCACTGCAGAATGAAGAGAATGTGAATGAATCAAAAGAAAAGAAGTGCAGAGCTTTTGTTATGTTATTAGATAAAGGAAAAAATTCCTGTAGGATACGATCATCTTGCCTTTTCAAGAAAACTAATTTGTTTAAAGTGAACATAAGTCATATATCAGAAATTATGAGAAAAGAGTATTCATCTGTGTTTACATATTGAACTGAAGTGGGATCCTTTTGCCAAAAAACCATTCATCTGCTGAATTTTTGTATCAAGATTTTTGCATGTTTTATGGAGAGGCCTTAACTTTTGGGGGTCAGATTTTTGCTTCTTAACTTATATGTTTTACTTTGACTTTAGAAGAAATGGTCAATTAAGAGCTTACAAACTAGATTTACATTTTAATTTCTTTAATTTTCTGTTCATTAGAACGGTAAGATAAATGTGCAAGTAAAGATTTTCATACAGCATACCGAAGGAATAACCAATTCAGTTTTACACTCAGTTTTATTATGGATTTCACAGGAATCTGTATCTGGGGTTATACATTATTTCAGACTTTGCTTCTGGGAATGATGCCAGATAGATTGTTTATGCAGCATGGATCTCTATCCATGGCATGCAAATGCTATTGACTTAGAAAACCCCAGGTATCTCTCCAGTGTAAAGAAACATGAGATGGCAGGTAACAAGAAAAAAGTAGAGGTAAACAAAAGCATTATTCTCAAGTATAGAAAATATGTGAGGAAAATTAAACTATATTGAAATGTTTTCATGATTATGCTCTAACTTTGAAGGTTATTATTTCAGTTTTATTTTTAGTCATGTAATTAAAATTATTCATAATCAGTAGACCTTAGTTGTGCATATTTTTAAGGAGAAAAATGAAACTGGTGTTTGTTTTCTTTTTGGCAGAGAGATTTATTTAATTTTACATTTTTCTAGGTCTATTATTTGAAAAGTTTGTTAAATCTTATGAGTGCAAAGGAAGTTGCACAGTTAGGCAGTAATGAAACAAGTAAGTATTTACAGCTCTTGATAGGCAATGTAAGGGTTTTTTCTTCTTAATATTTGAAATATTAATGTAATTCTGAAGCAATTAAGCAAAACAGAATACCTGAAGGAAATAAGATGAGATGTGCTGGATGCAGAAAAGTTAAATAAAGCAGTACTAGACCAATAAAGATGGTGTTGATGTGATTATAAGTAAAGTCAGGGTCAGTGGACTGCGGTTACTACAGCCGGAGTTCTAGGCTGTAGCTCTGTCTGTGGTAGTAGGAGCTCCTCCAGCTGTTAAAGGAAATCTCTGGCCATTCTCCCCACCTATTTGCTGTTACTGCCTCTCATTATGTCTCTATGACTCATATTTTCCCACTCATTTATGCTACAGGTTTTATCAATTTCCTTGGTTGTGGCTATGGATCTTTTTTACTTCTCATAACAGACCAAGAAAAGGAAACCAAAGCAACAAGGGTTTTTTCCTAACTCTTGTTGGGAAGTAGATGTGGAGATTCTTTCTCATTCCTGTTAAACATCAGAGGATGTCCCATCACCAAACTGAAAGAGGGAAAACTTTATCAGAAACCTCTGAGCTGATGGATTTTCAGATCTTCTGCCTCTTTCTTCCTGATCTCAGACAGGACTGTGGTCCTTGAAAAGAGGGAAAGTGAAACATATGGCAGATCAGATGTTGGGATGATCTGATAAGCATGCATTCAGCTTTTTGCCATGAACTAAAAGTAGCTTTTCAAGTGTTATTTTTAGTGAGTTATTTCAAAGGACTTAACTGTTTCAAGTACTGTGCTTTTGTTTGCCTTGCTGTCTGCTGCACACAGTCTACAGTAGCCTTGTTTGAGATGCTTGATTTTGCAGATGACTCTGGAAGTGAATTCAAAACCTAAGTGATTGATCAGCTGATACTGCTCTGATATAATGCATTCATCAGGATTAAACTGAACTAGTAATTTGAATAAGTGGATTGTAACATTTGTGAAAAAACAAAAAATTTGAAACACAATATTCAAAATACCTAAATTGTCAATGAAAAGGGTAGATTTGAAATATAGTTTTGAATATCTTATAGTCTAAATTTTCAAAGGTTTGCAAATTTAAAATTTTCAATTTGTTTGTTCAATTTTTCAAAATGTCTACTTTTAAAATGAAAACAAATAAGAGAGTTGTAGATGTAGGTGCATTACTTTTGAACAGAGTTCACAGTTGCAAAAGGAACTAGTCAGTATAAAATCTGTTTTAGATTGTTCATCTTTATATTGTAGCCTTTCTAAAACATTTTGCTAATGCAGTAACTTAGAGTGTATCATCATTTCAGACTTGGGAATTGATTAGCGTACATGAAAACATTGTATTAAGTAGTTTTAAAAAACACCATAATTTACATTTTTTTTCTCTTGCTTCTTCTTGATCTAAAAGATAGAGGATTTTTGGCTTTTGAAGACTTCAAGAGAGCTTTAAATTCTGTTTTTTCTAAGTTATCTGAAAAAATCATATTTGAAGCCACCAGGTAAGATTAACAAATTGATCCATATTCCTGGATAGCAGTCTTTTTGTTGTTTCAGTTAATTGAAGTTATTTGATTCTATCATGCAGCTGAAGATAAAAGCTTCAGCACCATTACTGTTTCAGTGCCTTTATTAATAAAGATTATACACAAATGAATGTGTAAATAACATAATAATTAGCATAAATTTTATAAATAGGATTTAAAAAAATAATAACTAAATAATAAATATTAACAGGTACAGAAGGCAATTTGTTGCCTGTACTGTTTCTTAAGAAGCTTAAAACTACTTGCTTTTACATTTTCCTCCTCTAATCAGGAAATCCCTGTTCAAGAGCTGTGTCAAAAAAATTTAGTTGAACGGGAGTGCATATTGCCAGGTATTAGTGGTGAAATTTCTTGCAAGATGAAATTGGTTCAGAAGTATGGCTGTCGAACTTTATTTAGGGAAACAGAGCTAAGATCTTTGTCCTCAATTGATCTGTGCAATTGGATTAAGACTGTATGAAAAGAAGGCCATAAGAAATATTTTTGATACAGATGTTTGTCAGAAGTTTCATGTATTTGTGACACAGAATCTATATTACGATAGATTGTTGAAACAAATGAAGCATGTGTATTTTCATATTTGTAGATACATTTCTTTTTCTTCCCTCTTTTTACCACAGAGATCAAAATTAAATTTTGGGACTGAATGTAATTTGAAAATATTTCTTTTATGTTAAGTAATATAATGTACAATACTTAGAAGATCCTTAGAGTTTTTAAATGTGGTGACTGATCAAATGTGAGTTCTAAAGTTATCTGTGTATTAGCAGTTAATAGAGCACACAGGGATCAGGTCTGTAAAGCCAGAAGTTTATGATGGGGCCCCAGTATCTATATTGAGGGGGTTACTTGGTCTAACTGTAGTCTGGTCAACAGACTGAATGATCCCTAGAAGGTGGAGTCCTTTGGGTACTTGCCAGGAGCATATCCTTCAGGTTAATTTCATCTGGAATAAATGCAGTTTGTGTATTGTGAGCACTGTGATATTCCCCATAGTACAGTCAGTGATGAAGACTGGGAAATTCAACTTAAAAAAGCATTCCAAGCCTAAAGTAAAACATAGGTAAATGTTGAGACAAGGGGAAAAAGCTTAATTTGTATATTTCAGAGGTCTGTGATATCATTAAATGAAAAGGGTTTATGTTCATTTATAAAACTTTCTCTTTGGTGGAAATGCTGTCTTCAAACCTTGTCAGCTACTGGTTCCTTTAATTTGGAATGCATTGTTGCATGCATTATTTTCTTATACATTAAATTAAGTAAAATGTTGCAGAATAAGCAAAGTCTGTGGCTAGTGTCACAAGGGCAGAAACGGAAGGGAAGTAGGAGAAAAGTTAAAGACACATTCATAATACTTAGCTTGTCTACTTACCATACAGAGCAGAGAATTTTCTGCTGTGGAGTGTAATTCTTAACATATTCTGAGATGTAAAATTGGAAACAAGTGTATTCAAGCTATGCAGAACACAAGGAAGGAATAATACCAGTAATTGATTTGCATGAGGAGTGCAGGGCCCCACCAGAGTAATTTAGCTTTCAGAGAAAGTAGACTTGTTTTGTAGGTATGCAAAATGCTCATAATGAGGGCATCCATACATGTTGAACTAATTTTAATAAACTTTACGCTTGAAAATATAATCCTTTTATTTATCATTCTTATATATGCATTATTAATATGCAATATTAATATAAGAAAAAATCTTTAAATGTTCAATATAATATAGCAAGAAAGAATAATGGCTTATTCTGGATTATTCTTCTAACCTACCTGTAAAGTGCTGTTATGCTCAAAATCTTTATATGGCCACAATGGAGACCCACCTGATACTTAAAGTCGATATTTATCTTTACTGTATACTAAAATCTTAGCAATCTAGTAAAAGAATTAATTTTAGTACAGATTTAATAATTGAAAAAAAAAGGATAAAAAATTACTATGCAGCAAAATGTCTCAATGCAGTTAATTATGTTATGCACCTCCTACTACCTATCCCTTTCTCTGTAGTTACTCTCTGTCTTCCACTGTCCCTCTCAGTCCTCAAGTGGACAGGTTCAGGGAAGGCATGGTGGAGTGAATTTCCATTATCCCAACTTCTTCATCAGAAGAAGTATAATATTCATGTTTTCTTCTCTCTCTAGCATCTACTTTGGGTTTTTAAAATATGTTTGCCCACCCAGTTTACACCACCTTCTTTCTTCTGAGGTCTGCAAGCCCACATTGCATCCTAATTTCCAATATATGGCACATACTATGTATTTCAGATATTTGTTCTTTGCTCTGTGTCCTTGTTTAATTTGAATTTCCTGGCCAATGCACCAAATAATGTTATAGTTTTGACTTGCCAATTTCAATATACTCATTTTTTGTAGTGAGACAGAACCAGGAGCAAAAGAGCAAAGCAGGCCTAAAACTTAAAAGGCTATAAAAAACTTTATTAACTACACAAAGAAAGAGAAAGAAAATCAAATTCAGAATAAGATCTTCAGACCACTCTTTCCTCCCCTCTCCCAACCTTCATAACAACAAGACAAACATATAAAAAACTACTTCAGTCGGTTCCCAACTTAAATAGTCCTTTTTTCAGTTCACTTTGGAGAGAGAAGTTTCCTCTTGTCAGGCCATAGGGACTTCTCCACAAGAAGGGAAAAACCAGTTCTCTCGTGGCTTCACTTTTCACAATTTGCATCCACCTGGGAAAAGAACTTACAAATCATGAGGCTCCTCCCATTTTCACAGCTTTCCCACAGCTGTGCTTATGGCCCATGTTAAACTCATGGGATATTTACTTTTCAGAATGAACTGTTCCAAACCAAAAATTCTCTTAATCTCTTTCTCTCTGTTCATGCTTCATCTCCAGAAACAGAAATCCTCTTTTCTCCTTGGGGTGAAGGATTCTCAATACAGATGCTTTTGATTAACAATCTATCAAATGGAACATCTCCAGCCCCCCATGTCTTTCTCCGTGGTTTATAGGAATATTCAATGCAATGTCAGTCCATCCCTACGATCTTACAAAAGGATTTTCAGCCATCTTCACATCTTCACAGCATCTCCTCATTCTCTTTCCGTCTAAAGAAACATAGCTCTTTCATTTTTTCCTTCTCACTCCAGGGAGGAATTGAAAAGTCTGCAAGTATTATCTGAGCATTGAAAGAGTTAAGATTTTACATGAGGGAAGCAAGGCCACAATGCTGGAGCTGTGCCAAGATCTCAGAAACTCAAGCTGCACTGGAAAGGGGAAAGGAGGGGGAGCGGCTGGGATCTCAATCAGCCTTCCTAGGTCTTCCTGGCCACTGTGGATGGCCACCCCTCCTCCCTGCCGGGCCATGCCAGCTCCCCAGACAGGGGCCCAGCCCTGCCCATGGCCACCCCTCCTCCCTGCCGGGCCATGCCAGCTCCCCAGACAGGGACCCAGCCCTGCCCTGCCCATGGCCACCCCTCCTCCCTGCCGGGCCATGCCAGCTCCCCAGACAGGGGCCCAGCCCTGCCCTGCCCATGGCCACCGCTCTTCCCTGCCGGGCCATGCCAGCTCCCCAGACAGGGGCCCGGCCCTGCCGCCCTGCCAGGCCTGCAGTGGAGCCAGGCCGTTGTTACCTGCACTGCTGCCGGAAAAGAAAGAGAGCTCTTTTCTGGGTTACCTCCTTCAAAATGTGTGTTCACGGAGCGAACTAACTTTCTCCAATTGGTTCTTCAGGCTGTCAATAACCAAAACAGCCTTCAATTGGTGCCATCAACTCCCAGAGGAAGTTTTCATAGAAAGAACTTCTCTCTGAGTCTGTTCTCCCCAGGTGAAACCAGCACACTCCGTCACGTATAAAAATATTTTTGTCCAGTTCCTGTGTCTGCATGTCTTTAACTGACCATAAGTGAGTTTTTAGTCTTGATCCTCCAGTGTTAGCCTGTTCCCTGTATCTTAACATCCCATGCCTTTACTACTCCTTATGCCATGCCTTTACATCTGCTGTCATGCCAGGCTTGCCAGGCTTATATTTCTCTACATAAATATATCATTTTGCATGGAAGAAATTCTTGTTACTACTATCTGTGTAAAGTTATGTTTATCCTGTATAAAGTTAAGGAGAACAAATTAGACATAGCCACCTGGTCCTCGAAAGAACTGTTGTAACAGATGAAGCAAGTAGAATCTCCAGGGCAGGTCAAGCAAATTCAGACAAAGCCTGATAAGCCTCAGTCCTTGCAAACTCACTGCAGAGTTTGTGGCCTGTTACTCTTAGTGGCTGTACTGAATTTACTTTAATCTCTTGAGGACCATATCTAATCTCGTCTCATACTGAAAAATAATATTTGATGTAGATGTGCTTTCTCCTTAGGGGTTGTTTTCATACAAATGTCAGTAATATACTGCACACAGCCATTGCTGAAGTTTGGAGAATGTGGACAGGTTTTCAGTTTATATTTGATTGTATTAACTGACTGTAATCTTGCCTGAGCAATAGAGTAACATTTCTTTCTGATCTAATATTGCAATCATATTCAACAAAATGATCAAGAGTTTATTATGCACCTGATGTGCACCTGATTAGAATGCCGTTGTACCATAAAAATTCAACATTCATGACACAAGAGTTGCAGAAGTGGCTACTAAGGTAAATTGTATGGTCTTTCATGGTGAGGGAATTCAAAGAATTGCTTTACACTATTGCTGCTGATCTTCATGTTGTAGCTACATGTATATGAAGTGTGTCAAGTCCTTTGCAACAATTATTTGTGATAAATGGCCATCTGTAAGTGAACATGTTGTCTTTTAAAGTGGGATTCAAATTCTTAAAAACTACTGTTTTCCTTTTTTTGTTATGAATATGAATGTCATATTTGAATTACACAATGTTATTAATTACAGATGCTGAAAAAATATTTGTCCTAGCTGTAGCATTTGCTCAGAATAATTGTTTGTATGCTGAAGCCTCAGAGCATGATAATGGGAATAGTAACAGAAGTAAGCTGAAAACCAACCACATGTGAATGTGGATGAACCTATAAATGATGAAGAATGTCTTACAAACCAAAAGTGGTCAGAAAATTCCTATACAGTTTTTAAAGCTAGCAAGCATAACTCAGATCTTAAAGAAGAAAAGAAGGCATTCATGATCGGCTTTTTATGCTACTGTGCCTTTAGATTGATAGTATCTCACAGTAAAGGTATATTAGTACTTTTGTATGTATTGGTACTTTCCATACAGAAAAATGACCTAATTGTCTCATATTTCTTTCATGTAATTATCTAGTAATGAGAAAATAACCTGTTTTTCAGAGCCACCCCATGGAAGAGATCGTATGCTCTTTTATGCAAGTTTGATTTATAGACATGTACTGCAGAGCACAGTGAATATGAGACATTCATCTTCCTATGGCTAGTTGCTATGGAAACATAGTACACAGTATAATGTCATTCCAGCTCTGGTGATGCCTGCAGTAGTTTATCCCTTTGTTGTTCTTGTTTCTTAAGCAACTGTCTTGCAGCCTTTCCTATTATCACACTTCATCACCTATACAAGTCTTTTTCCTTATCTTTTGAGGACCATATCTAATAGAAAAGATCCATTTTTTTCTCTACCTGTGCAGATCAGTGCATTTTTTTTTTTTTTCAGTCATGGGTTAAAAGCTTGTCTCATGCCCAAAAATAATATACCATTGCCCTAACATTGGTAAAAGAAGATGCAAACCAGACTACACATCAGAATGTAAGGGATCTGTCTCAGCATCTTTATTTACCATTTCCTGTCAGGGACTAGAGCTAAGAATGATTTTCTCTAACTAGTATCCCACCCAAGGAAGACAGAAAGGAAAATTAATCAGACTTTCCTACCTGTTCTTAGCTGGTATTTGTGGACAAATTCCAACAGCTATCTTAAAATACCCACTCTGTTTTACCCTTGTGAGGGAGGAATTGGGGAAGTAAAAGGAGATCCTCATAATTTACCTAAAAATATACTAAGGGTGTTATGGGGAACAAGAGTCAAATTGAATGTTTATTGTATTGAGAGGCTGCACCCTAACACAAGTTCTTTTTCAAGGCAGTATCTGTTTCATAATTCATTGCACAGGGAGGCAACACTAATTAATAGAGTGTATGTGTCCCAGGTTCTGCATAAGTAGGGTGATACTTTGCAAGAAAATATTGAGTCAACACCTAAAGATAGGTATATCTTTTGGGTAGTAGTAGTACTAATGAGTTTTGTTTTTCTTTTCTTATCTCTAACTCTGTTGCCAATTCTGTCATCCAAGTACTTAACAACATACTTTGCTGTTTGTGGTGGGTTGCCCCCAGCCAGTGACTCACTGGCTGCCCCCACTGTGGTGCAAGGGGGAGAATCAGAAGAGTGAGAGGAAGAAAACTCGTGGGTTGTGATGAGGACACTTTAACAAGTGAAGCAAAGCTGTGCATGCAAGCAAAGCAGAATACAGAATTTATTCACTACTTCTCATCAGCAGGCAGATGTTTAGCTGCTTCCTGGAGAGCAGCACAGCTAATTGTTACTTGGGAAGATAAACTTCATAACCACAAACTTCCCTTCCGTCCTTGTCTATTCCCCAAACTTTAATTGCTGAGTATGACGTCAAAGAATCGTAGAATGGTTTAGGATGGAAAGGACCTTTAAGCATCGTCTAGTCCAACTCCTTGGACGTGTGCAGGGACACTTTCCTCTAGACCAGGTTGATCAGAGCCTTAAGCGTTTCCAAGTGTGAGGCATCTACACCTTCTCTGAGCAACCTGTTCCAGTGTCTCACAAGCCTTATTATAAAAATTCTTCCTTGCAGCAGATTTAAATCTACCCTCTTAATAGTTAAAACTATTGTGCCTATCCTGTCACTACTACGATAGATAAATCTGACACCAAAACATCCTAACAAAAATATTAAGTGGAATTTTTAGCAGTTATAACCCAAGTCTGTTTCTTATCCCAATCCTACAGAAAATTAATTTAAAAATCTGAACTTTTTTGCTTATCACTTTTTCTGAAGAAAATTTTGCATAAGTACAGGTATGTATTTTTTCAGGTTTGAAAGCAAAACTTAACATGCAAGTGTTATACAATGTGCCACACACATTCCTTCTAAATAGTTCAACATACATTTTTTCTAATTTAGACAAAATTATTACATGAAATAAATGTTTCAATATTTTAAGTTATGAATTTAAATTAAGTTCATATTTAAATTTAAAGTTTGTACTTTCTATTTTTGAGGGTATGTTCAAACAAGTATTTAAAATTATATTAGCAAATTTAAATAAGTCACTGGTTCCTATCTCCTAGTTATCACTCCTGTCTTTCACACAGTCTTTCTTTCATTGCTTCTTGAAGTTCAGAGTAAATTGTTTTAACAGAGACCATTCTTATTTAACATGAATCCTTTTTATTTTGTATTGCTGCAAGTAGGGATATGCACATGGTCAGTTGCCGTAATACAACTTATTAAAATATGTTAATGCCATAGGAAGTGCTTAGCTGGTCATATCATCAGGACTCTTCTTTCAAGCTATTTTCTTTCAGATTCGATAAAACTGTGACATATAATAACTATTAGAATGTGACAGCTATAAAATAGATATCAAAGATTTTTTTATTATTATTATGATTAACATCTGTGGTAATAGCAGTACACCTGCCAACATGCCTCAAATGTGAATTAGTTCTTTTAGCAATAGCTTATATTTATACAGTTTGGTGATATCTTTACAGGGACTACCCACACAGATGTTGATGATTTTTTAATCGCATTGGATGATAGAAACTGGAAAAAAGACTGACCCAACCAAACTAATTTCAAATAAACTATTAAACAGCCATTAGATGGCAACAATTCATGCTCATTTTCATCCAAAGCTGAACCTTTACCCTGAATGGAAAACTGTTACCTAAGGTCTTTCAGAGCATACTTTTTATTAAAAACAGGTTTTTCTCCAGAATTAAGAACAAAATATTTATTTTCAATATAAACTGCATTTTCTATTTGAAGTGCAATTTGTGATGTATGCTGATAGACTGAAAATCTGATCCATCACCTCTCTAGGAAGCCCATTGCAGGGTTTGACCACTCTCTTGGTAAAGAATGTCCTGTCTAAAGGTCCCTTATGGAGCTTTGAACCATTCAAATGTCCTGTCACTGCATCACGAGGAGAAGGGGTCAGCACCTCCCTCTCCATTCCCTATCCTCAGAGACCAATGAAGTCATCCCTCAGCCTCCTTTTCTTCAAACCAGACAAGCCCAAAGTCCTTAGCCTTTTTTGTCCTCCTCTGGACACATTCAAGTGTCTTCACATCATTCTAAATGGTGAATTTCTGGCCCACAGGACTCAAGGTGAGGCTACACCACCACTGAGTACAGTGGGATAACCATCTCTGCTGAGCAGCTGCTTGTGCTGGGTCTGATGCAGCCCAGGATGGAGTTCACCCTCCTGGCTGCCTGGGCACACGGCTGACTCACACTGAGCTGCTGCCAGCCAGCACCCCCAGATCCCTCTCTGCAGGGCTGATCTCCAGCCACTCCTCTCCCAGTCTGTACTAGCACCTGCCCCTACTCTGTCCTAGTGCAGAATTTGGCATTTTGACATGTTAAATTTCCTCCCATCAGTCATTTCCAAAGCCCCAATCTATCTAGATCCTTCTGCCATTGTTTTCTGTTTCTCAAGAGAGTCAACAGCAGCTCCCAGTTTGGTATCATCAGTAAACCTGCTACTGGTGCATTCAACTCCTGCATCCAGATCATTGATGAATACATTGAACAGACCTGGCCCTAGAATTGAACGTGAGGCACACCACTGGTGACCAGGCACCAGCCAGATGCAGCCCCATCCCGTACAACCCTTTGAGCTCAGCCCTTCAGCCACTGCTTCACCCAGAACACAGTGAAACTACTCATTCTAAATTGTGAGTTCCACAGCTGAACAACTTGTCTGGAAGGAAGCTGTGAGGGACAGCATAAAAGGCCTTATTAAAATCCAGAAAAACAAATCCACTGCCTTCACTTCATCCCTTCATCCACTAGATGTGTGATCATATCATAGAGGGATATCAAATTATTTAAACAAGACTTTCTCCTTGTGAATTTTCACTGACTGTGCCTGATGATTGTGGTATTCTATAAATATCTTTCAATATCACCCAGTATGATGATTTCAGTAATTTTTCCAAGAACTGAGGTTAGATTAAGCGTAGTTTTCTGCATCTTTCCTCACAGCCTTTTTATAGATAGGAATAACATTGGCTAGCATTCAGTCAGCAGGGACTCCTCAGACTCCCAAGATCTTTGGCAGATGACAGAGTGGGATCCTGCCATAACATCTGCCAGTTCTTTAGAGCTCTGGGATGAATCCCATCAGGCCACATGTACCTGTGAACGTTCAGTCAATACAGCTGATCCCTTACAATTTCGTGTCCACAAATGGAAAGTCACTGTTCTCACACTCGTGGCTGTCCAAATGAAGTGGCCTGAGCAGCCCAAGGTCCACCAGTGTTGTTAAAGACTCAGGCAAAAATCCACAGAGAATACAGTAGAATAATATAGTACAAATAGTATGAATAATATAAATAGCAATAACTCCTTTACGGTAGCAAAGAAGTGTTTGCAAAGTCCAGGGTCCCTTTATAGTAGGAAAAAAAACATGACAAAAATAAAAGTGAGCCAGTCTATAGCATAATAAAAGAACAGTCGTATGTCAAATAGTTAACTAGCTTTCTTTGGATTTAGATTTTTTCTCTTCTTTTGCAGTCTCTGCTGCATTTTGAGAAAATGAATCAGCATCAGAAATGTAGCACAATTAAAAAGGGGATATTGTAATACTACATAGTAACAAAACTTAAGCTAACAAGTAGTTTAAAAAATACCTGATGACAGCACTTGTTTTTAACGTGATGAACTAAGTTATTATTTTGTGGGAGTTCAGGACATCCCTCTGGCTGACCTGGCTCATTCGAGACCGTGGCAGGGGGCTCGAGGACCTTGGCACAGAGTCAATAGCACCTGTGCCTTTGATCTCAGCCCATGGGAAAACTTACCAACTCTGAGAGAAGAATTACAGGTCACAAGAGTTTAAGTAGAATAGTAATGGGTTTGTCACAGGGTGAGAAAAGTAGAATTTAGGGGATTTTAGGATTAGGATTCAGGGGACAAGATGGAGGGATTTGGGCGTGTCTTGTCCTTCTTCTACTTCGTGTCTTCCATCTTTCACTGTGATGGTGTCTCTTTTCTGTTGGGTTAGAGTAAGGACTCACTGTCCAACATAGATGATAGGTATTGGCACAATACTGTAAACATAGTACACGTAATTTGTAGTATATAATGTTAGCACCAGCCCACAGAGGGGCAGAACCTCGTGCTTCGATCTGCTCAATGGAGCTCAGCCAGAGCAGAAAAAGAATGTTATAGGTAAGAAAAAATAAACAACCTTGAGAAGCACAAGCTACGCATCCTGACTCCTTCTTCAAGGCATGGGCTGGGAAGAAAGATTCTCCCAGGTCCTGGGGTCATCCTAACCCCGAGATCTGACATTATTTAATTTAATAAATTTAAGTGGCAGCATGTACTCTTTATAACACAGCTGCAAAGTGTCCGTTCATCTTTAGTATTTTGTTTAAATTATGGATGCTATTAATTACTTTAAATTATACCTGTGTTCTTAGAAATCCTTATATTCCTGAACTGAGCAAAGTTTATTAAAACATTCCTGTTTCAACTTTACAAGAATTTCTGTGGAATTTTTAACTGTCTTCTTACGAGGGTTTTAGAAAAATGGATGTGCACTTACTGATACCTGTGGGGCTTACAGGCTGGTTTCAGTGAAAGCTGAGATCAAAGAAATAATTTTACTTCTGCAAGTTTTATAAAAGTAGGTGAGTGAAGAAGAGAGAGATGCTACAAGTGCCCCAACAGAGGAAAGGGATGTTATATGAGTTAATGAATCTTAGCAAGCACCACACAGTCTTCATAGAAGCAAGACCTCATGAAGACCCAATTGTGGAGAAGGTTTAGACAAAGATTTCATCAGACTCTGTACTTTGTCAGTCATAATATACAAATATACAAGGAATCAGGAATTATTAGTTCAACTATTCCCAGAATTGTTTGATATGATCTACAACTTTATATTCCTTACTTGTAAGATTTCCCTCAGAAGTTTGAAAAGCATAATGCCATAAATCCTGGAAGTTTAACACAATATCTGAATTTTTGAAAAGTGTCCACTGATTTTTTTCCTCCAAATCTCTTATACCTTTTGCAAATTCTCTTGAAATAAACTTATTGTCAAGAGAAAATTCCCTTTTAATCATGGATTCCTAGAAAAAATAAGATTACATTTGCACTTGAGCACATACCGCATCTTGTGTTTTGGTACATTGATGATACTACAGAAGAGAAGTCTTCAGTACGTGACGATGCACCACGATGCACCCTGACAAGAGCAGTGCGTACACATTGTGTTGAGGAAAATTCTGGCTGAATGTGAGAAAAAAATCTTCATTGTTGAGAAATAGCCCCACTCTAGATTTCCTTCTCTCAGATGGGGCCAGAAATTGGGTCAAATTCCTTTAGTGTGTTTAGACACTGCAGTCATTGTGGGAACGGTAGTTGGTTCACACTAAATTCTCTATTCCTTTGCAAAAAAGATCTTTCATGGCAATTTCTCACCCTATTGGTCTTTGGTTTCTAATGTCTTAAAATCTTTTAGTTCTTCATCCCATCCCGCCCCCTCCCTACGAATTCGCAATTATTTTTTTACTATATTTATTTCTTTGTCCATTTTGGCTATTAACTAGAAATAGGAAAAAACTTGTTAGAGAGTAAGGTGCTCGATAATTATTCTTTATTTGGAATATCTGGTGATGCCCACAATGATAGGTGGGTAATGGGGGAGGACATTACTTACTCATCAGATAACCTGTTGTTATTGCTATGTTGCTGTTGAAAAACATTCTTTTTCCCTAGTTCCTCAAAATTCCATTTTAGTCAGGAGCAGTCCCTGTTCAGGTTCTGTATCCTAGAATTAATTGAACAACTGCTGAAATTGTATTCTCTGCATAGACGCTTCTAAATTGATTCTTTTTATTTATTTATTTTCAGATCCTGCCAATTCTGTTAAACACTTAAATTTC
This sequence comes from Buphagus erythrorhynchus, assembly GCA_013400855.1. NCBI lineage: Eukaryota > Metazoa > Chordata > Aves > Passeriformes > Sturnidae > Buphagus > Buphagus erythrorhynchus. The sequence continues at coordinate 12,767 of VZTT01043042.1, read as the reverse complement.
CAATTCTATCATCACATGAAATGGCATGGGAATAATATGATATGTCCTCATGACTTATATTTGGACCCAGATAGACATATAAAAAGACAAAATGAACCTTTTGTAAAAATCTGATGTACCACCAATGCTCTGGGTCCTCTATCAGGACTACTAGGCATGACATAATCTTTCTATCTTCATAGGAGCTATACTTTGTATATACTGTATGAGTATTGCAGGTGTATTCCTGCAATATATACCTGTGTTTAACAAACTTTAAATGTTGGCAAATTCATTCAGTAATTTGGATCTGGTTTTTGTCTCTTTCAGGGTGTTTTCCTATAAGATAATAATCAAGCACCAATAGGCTTAGAGCTTTAAGGCACATTGCTGATACCCAGACTGTTGGTTAGCTTAGAAGCAGAGATTCCCCTTGTTTTTTACTTCTTCAGTTCCAACTGGCTGCTAACAATCTAGAATTCGCCAAGACTTCCTTGATAAATAGGGCTGTGGGTTTTATCCATTTTAGAGTCTCTTGTATCAGTTCAAGTGTTTTCTTTATAGAATTTGATTATAAGAATTACAGAATAATTGGTTTGGAAAATTTAAACAAATTTCAAGAAAACCAAAGTTTTACTTGTCATGTTTCAATCAATTACTTGATTGCCTGTTGGAAGCTTGTCAGAATTAGTAGAAGGCATTAGAGTATGTGTACACTGTTCAAGCAGTAGAGGACAGCCCTGGGATTGCTCAGACACGTGCAGAGGTTGTATATCTACCCTCAAAAATGCATATGGAGACAAATTCAGATCTTACTGTCAAGGCAACCCAACACTTCATACTGCTAGATGGTCTGCAGAAACAGGTAAAGAAATAATTTCAAGTTCTTATTCTCCAAGCTATTTATGAGTCTTGCTGAAAGCAAGCCAGTTCCCATATTCAGAATGCAATTTTGCTGTTGAGAAAGCGATCAATGATCTCTGTAATTTAACTAGTAAGTACATTTACCAAAGCAAAATAATGATTTTTTGTAACTACCTTGTATTAAGTATTTTTATTTTTTCTTTTTAGAGTATTCTTAGTCAGTCTGTCTGTGTTATATGTGTATGTCTTTTAAACTCCTAGTACTGTTAATCTCTTTTGGAATCAAATAATTCTAGGAAATGAGCAAATTAACAGTGCTTGTTTTCTTGACAGATAGCTTTGATTTGTCTTGTCTACTGCAACTAACTGTGTGTCTTGCTTAATCTAATAAATTCTAAGATGTTTGTGTTGCACATCTAAATCACAAACTTGGCAGCAAATCTCTTCTTCCTTCTACTGGTTTTTATCTGCTGGGTTTTTCTCCCCTGAGTAACATTAATATGGTATATGCACTACAATGCCAAATGCAATATTAATTCTTTACCTAAGTTAGGGAGTATAAATACAGTGGCATTGTATTCTGCTTATACATAAATATACATAATACGCTGTGACTAGAATTTCTTAGCATGAGTGTTATTCCCATTTAAGGACCTAATTGATTCTTAAAATATTAATATTAATTTTATAGTGAAAAATAGTAATTCTGAAAAAACAGTAGCATTTTAGTGTAATTTTAAAGGGCATGTTATATTTTATTTGAAATAAAGAAAACACCTACTCTTTGTTCTTTTCCTCCTGACTTTTATGTTGGAAGGTTATTACAGTCTTCAGACAAATATTTTCATGCTGACAAACTGTGCTTCATAAACACTTCAAATGGAGTCATGTCTAGAGTCATCTAGTAAAATGGTCAGTAAGGAGTCAAAAGATGCATTTCAATAACAAGACTTAATTAACTAATATCTTCTGTGGCCCTCACCTTAATGTTCTTTCTTCTATTTATTTTAGTTAATGTGTGCTATGCTTGTTTTCATGGATGTAAATAGCACAGCCATGCTCTTCTACAAACTTATTCCTCTGTTTCTCGTGCATTTGAAATCCTAACTGTTTGGGACTGCAGGATTTTCACCATCAGCCCTCTCTCATAGTGAATTTCCTTTTGCTTTTGCTTATGTCCTTCACTTAGAAGAGAGTAAGCAATAGTCATACCTCACGTATATGCCTACGATAACTCAGGAGGGTATGAATTTTAGTAGCTTCTGAAGTCAAGCGACAAATATTATCAGTACTCAAAGATCATTGATTTCCCCTGAGCAGTGTCTGTAGTTAGACTAATGGATTTAGAAAGTACTGTTCTTACATGTTAACAGTTCTTCATAGTAATGGCTTGTAATAGTGGACATTTTTGTATTTTATCTTGCTTTATACTTGCACTTTCAGAGGTGGAATACCTACACAGAAGCTGAAAATAACTTCTTCCTATTCTTTTGTTAATTTAGTTTTTGGTAACAAAAAAGTCTAATTAAAGTCCAGAACTCAATAATTAATGTCAAGGAATATGGTGACAGTGTTATAAAACTTTATCAAAAGGTTTTAATGAAACTTGCCTAGGATTTTTTCACTGGCATGAATTGAAATGATGTTATCTTGCTGAACTGAATGCATAATGAAGCCTACAGAGGCATCTACATACATTTATTGCTTATTTAGTGCATATGTTATTTCATTTTCAGATCTTCATGTGTTGGATCCCAGAAATCTGGAGTCTTTGAGCTTTCTGTGCTTCCAGGCACAGACCCTCTGGAAAACACTGCTCTGGACCTGAAACCTTGGAGAAGGCTGCTAAATATGAATAATGAGTTAGAAATCACAAATGTGTAGTGGGTTAGATGTGTGTATTTTCACTGGGTGATGGGTTTTAAATTTGAGGTTTTTGTAGTATAGTGGTGGATATAGGACAGGATGGAAAATTTTGGGTGGTGTCTTTTTCTTTGTTCATCTTCTTCCGTCTTCTTCATGGAACTCAGGTAGTAGCCTTTGGTTGGTCAGTCAAATGCCACTCTAAGGGTCGTGGGAATCTATTATTGCGTTAAAAGGATAAATAATGTAGGCGTTAAACTTCTATTGGTTTGTTTAGCTTTAAAAGGCTTTGAAGCAGGCTCAAAAATGTGGCCATTTTTCCTACTTCTGACATGGAGCTAGAAGTACTGTCATACTTTCTGTAATTTTTGATAAGATATAATGAACATCCAAGCTCGAACACAAGAATCATCTCAATCATGTTTCTATTAATCCTGGCTCTGAGGGAAAACAGACAAGGCTGATGACAAACCACTAATAAGTGGTGCAAAGCCCAGCATACACCCCCACATTCATGAACTTTCAATTAACAAGACACTATATACAGCCTCCTAGTCTCATGTGATGTCCTTCATAGTCTTGTGGCTTGATAACTGTCATGGTTTAATTCCAGCTGGAAACCAAGTACCCCACAGCTGCTTGGTCACTCCACCTGCAGTGGGGTGGTGAATCAGGCTGAGATAAGAACGCTTTGGTTATTGAAACAAAGTAAAATCATTATAGTAATAATAAAAAGGAGAAAGAGAGGAGTAACACCAGAGAGGAACAAGTGATGCTCAATACCATGGCTCACCACCCACTGAGTGACACTAAGCCAGTTCCCCAGTAGTGATTGGCCCCTCCCACCCAATTCCACCGGTTTATATGCTGGGCATGATGCTTTATGGTATGGAATATCCCTTTGGCTAGTTTAGGTCCCCTGTTNAGCCCTGCTCAAATATTAACTGGCACGCTCCCTTGAGCACAGGAAACTGAAAAGTCATTGACTTAGGGCAAGCACAGCATAGCAACAACTAAAACATCAGTATGTTATCAACATGATTCTCATACTGAATCCAAAACTCAGCACTGTACCAGCTACTAGAAAAAAAAAGTCTGCCAAAACCAGGCCAATACTATAAAGTCTTCTAGATATTACAGAAAATGTTATCTACAACTGCAGCTTTAAAAGGGAATAATGAACCATTCTTGATAGTTTTTAAGTTCATTTAGATTAAGTGGGTTTAAACTTCTGAAAATTTGGAAAATCCAGCATGATAGCAGATGTCCAGCCATATCCAGCTGTGATTTACCTTTGGTGACCAGAGGGATATGGGGCCTTTGATTTGGTTGGCTTGTTTGCTGAGGCTGGTGCTGCCAAACCATGTTCCCATATGAATGATATCATGTATTAGAGAAAATCTTAGGAGAAATTGTTGTATTGATGGAATTTCTGGTTTCTACTACCTTCCTCCTCAGCCCTTTTAATGTTTTAATGCTTCTTAATCCCAGTAAGACATGTATAAAGTGGAACAAGGTTTTTTGAATAAATATAAAAACTTGGTTGAGATGAAGTTCCATGCCAAAGAATAAAGCTTTCTTCTTTGTGTCAAAAGAGCGATTCAAGACTGACATATCATATAACTGCAATTTATTAAAGATCTTGTGCATTGCCTGAGGATGGTGCCATTTGGCATACTTTCACACAGGGGTACAGAATACTTTTGTCAGTGCTTGAATATAGTATTGATTTAAGAGGTCAATCTTTATTGTATAATTCAGTGCCAAGTTAAAGGCAAAGTTAAAAGCCCTGTGAAGGGACTGTGTATGTGCTGACATGTAGAAGAAAGACTTTAAAGCAGGTAGCTGGAGCAAATTGCAACATGCTGCCTACTCTGGAGTAGGGAGACACCTTGGCTTTTCATTCTATATAGTGATTTTTGATCAATGCTAACTTTATTTTTTTTCACTGTATACAGTTTTGATTTTCTAGGGAAGTAATTCTAATGCGTTCACACTTCCTGCCTATCCTGTCTTAATTATTTGTAACACATTGTCCAATTTCAACCGAACTGCAGACAAATGGAAGCTAAACCTTCCTAAGTTT